>NW_004624813.1:6913835-6928054 GCF_000247695.1 Heterocephalus glaber | reverse complement strand
AATAGTTTCTCTAGTGTGAGAAACTGATAGTGTAAACAAGGGTTAAAATGATTAAAATGAATAATTGATAATTTGAAATAGGAAAAAAGGTCCAAAGATGAAGGAGTGAAGGCAGGAGAAGGGGAAAGGAAAAGAGAGAAAGGAAAAACTATGAGAAAAGACAAAATAATGGAAATGAAATCTATGTAAATAGGGAATGGCAGAGAGGGTGAAGGGTGCACAGGTAATGGGGAAAAAAATAAGAACTAAGATATATCATGTACAGGTACAAGCACCCCATGATAAATGTAAACTAACTGTATACCTAAAATATACCAATAAAAGAACAAAAAAATAATAAAATAAAATAGTTTTCCCACCTAAAGTGAAATTACTAATTTTGATTACTAATTTATTATTTTTTTCCATTTTTATCTTTTTCATTCCCATGTAGAAGCATTTTTTTGTGTGTGACAAAAGGTGTTGTATTTAGAGTAATCAATACACAGTCTCCTGAGAAATCCCACTCATATTAAGAAAGTTCTACTAAGAATGAGCTGGGAAAAAACATTAATAGTTTAGTAGCAAGCTGATGATAAAACTAATTCTTATTTTCCACCTCTTTTGTGTTTTTAGATTTGTTTTCCTTAGTGCTAAACCCTTTAATACTGGACTGATACTGCCAGTTGTGAATTCAGGATGTATTCTTGTGTCAGTGACGTTCTGATTGAGTGTTTCAGGCATCAAGAATTAAATTAAAAAGAAAACTATATGTATATATTTTTAAATTTTATATTATGTTTATATGTTTTGCAGAAATCTTCCTTTTTTACCTAATTTAAATATATAAACAATAATGAGTAATCAAATTTAATATTTCATATAACTATATGTAAAAATCAGGCTTCCTTATTGCTTTATTTTTAGTGATCAATAACATAATAGAAATCACCCATGAAAAGTGAATAGTAATTAAGAGAAAATAAAAAGTAATAAAATAAGAACTATATCCAGATAACATGCTTTTGGTCATAAAGAAGTGTTATTTTATAGCATAGTAATTTTAGATATTTAATTATGTCATTTGTTTCATTTCAGTTTTCTCATATCATTTCAAAAATAATTTGACTTTAATAAATAAATGTTAGATAAAGCTAGAAATGCCACAAGTTTTGTTGTATGGGCAAAGTATCTATAGAATAAAAGATATGTTTATGTATATCACCTGCCTCTGGTTAAATTATTTTGTATATTAAAGTTAATTCAATAAGACAAGTTTTAGGTAAATTATTAGTGACTCAGTGGAGTTTAATACTTATCAATGCTCCCAGGTACCTCATTCAGTGAACTCTTGTTGTTTGCTGTTATGGTAGTGTTTAATATTTCATTCAGCATAGGAGGTAACAGGAATCAAAGTTGACAACTTGAGTGACAACAATTCCTCAGGAACGAATTGAGTTTGTAAGTCAAGGGTCCACAGTATTCTTTTCAGTTTGGGTAGTGTTATGTAATAGGATAAATATGGTCTTAGTTTCTTCATTATAGATAAAAGCAGACTACTGATAAATGATGTCTGAAAGGTTGGAAGAATGAAAATTAACAGCCCAGAAATATGACTTTTCTTTGATTGTGTTGTGCATTTGTTTCCAAATGGTAAGTTAAAGGCAGCATTTTACAGTGATTCATGCATACCCATGTTTACAGCAACACAAATTATATATTTTAAATCTTGGAAACAGCCTGTATGGTCATTAACAGGTGAATGGATAAAGAAAATGTAGTATTTACACACAATGGAGTACTACTCTGGCATAAAGAATTATAAACTTGAGACATTCATAGGCAAATGGATGCATTTTGAGACCATAATATTAAGTGAAATAAATAAATCACGCAAGCTTAAATATCTCATAGATTTTTTTATATGAGAAGTTCAAAATGTAAAGAGCAAAGTAAAAGATAGAATACCTGAAGTATGAAGATCTTTTTTCAAATGGGAAGGGGAAAAAGAGATGGAGTGAGGTGAGAGGGAAGAGAGGAAAGCAATGAAATACAAAAAAATCAAAAGAAAAAGTAGAAAAAGAGATTTTTCAAATGGGAAGAGGACCAAGAAATGGAAGGGGCAGAGAAGGATAGGGGAAGGAGGGCTTGGGGATGAAAAAGAATTAAGATGTGTTAGGTACACATACCAACTCTCTGCAATAAAGTCAATCATTATGTATTGACAGCACTTATTAATAAAAATAAATAAAATACAATAATAAAATGCCACCTTGTCAAAAGGGAAAAGTACATTTTTGGAAGACTCTATGTCAACTATATTGACTTTCTGATGGAAATTACTTGTAGATTTAAACAATACTCCTTTTCTGTTTTGTTTTTCCTCACACTGTCTGATATCTTCAGTGTCTGAACGGTTAGTGACTATTGATTATGATCACATAGACCATGGAAATCATCTACCTTTCAAAAGCTAAACCATACTGAGGCATAAGTGATAAAGTTTTATTTTGAAAATATTTATTTAGAATCAATTTTTGGCATGTTCTGAATTTCTTTTAAAAATTTTAATACTCTACATTTTTTCAAGACTTTTACATTTGCAAGGAATATTATTCTCCAATGGACAATGTGACATTGATATATATTTGATATGATAAAATTGTTATCACGTTATAACCTTTTAGAAAGTCTTTTAGAAAGTAGGCAGGAAGAGAAAGGTCATGAGAAATTTTTTTCTTTAAATTTCTATTAAAACTACATTACTATGTGTTTCCTATTCTTTTCTATCAACGAATAGCTACTTTAATAAAAAAAAATAACATGTGCTTCTCAAGATCTGCAAATGATAAAGTCTCAACTACTCAGAAACAAATGATTGATTGTTTCGTTTTGGTACTGGGGATCGAACTCGGGACCTTGCGCTTGTGAGGCAGGCAGTGGAACCACTGAGGTAAATCCCCAGCCCCAAATGATTGATTTTTAAGATCTAGACTCCAGAGTAGTATTTTGGGTAAAAGTCAGAGCTGCTCATAACATTCCTTCACCAGAAAAAAATTGTGACAGCCATAGATCTATGATTGTTGACATTTCCTTTCTTTCTTTCCTGTCCTACATAAAAGAGTGTGAAAAGATGTCTACTACCAATATTAGCAAATTTGGATCCTAATTAAGTAAAATTATCTCAAATCAACCATTTGAAACTTAACCTCTCTGGTTCAATAAAAAAAGAAAATTTAATGACCATTTGTATGTCTGGGACTGCATTAGGTTCTAAGCATAATGTTGATAGGAACATTGTTACTAATTATGTTTTGTACACATAATATTTTATGTATTACATTACAACTATATTACTGATAGTTTGAATCATATGAAATTGACATAAAGAAAAATAAGTTTCTCATATTTTGATTATATCAATGTTCAATAAGCTAATGGTGCTCAGAAAAAAAGAATATTTGAATAAACCTTAATCATGTTTAATTAATATTTGAGCAAATACTTATCATACAATTTGTGAATATAATATGAATTAATATTAACATATAAATGGGCCATAAACAAAAGAAGGACTAATTCTTTTGGAAAATGAAGTAGGCCATAGAAGACGAAACAGAGACAAAATGGGTTTTTATGATATGAAGCTTTCATAAAAATGAAAAACAAAAGATATACTCAAAGCACACGGACAACACATAATAAAGTTTGTTTGGGTGAAGGCACACATTTTCTCTTCTGGGAATATTAATAAGAGATACACACATAGGCAGAAGGGAGACTTCTAAAAACTTACAATACATTTTGCCTTCATTAGCCCATAACCCCAGTCCCCACACCAAATATTTGTAGGGTGTATAAAATATCCACCTCAGCTATTTGCATTCACCAAAGAATACACAATACCCTAGGGCAGAAAAGCAAAACCACATGCACAGCTTCCTTTCAGTCCTTCTTAATGCTGACATGTCTGGAGTTTCAGTGGGATTTTTATTTGTTACAACATTATTTTGTCACTTACTGAAAGATCGATTTTGTAACTATATAAGACTCAATCTTGATAAATCAATAATATAAAAATATTTATCCATAGAAATAATGATATGGATGATAGCTGAAATTTCTGAGCTGGATCACCAAGCATGACTATCCTACAAATATTCATTGATGAAAAAAATATATATTAAATATTTATTGTATGCCAGGCAGGGTGTCAGATTCCTTGTCTAGATTGTCACATTATTTACTGCCACTCTCAGTAATCTCTGACAAAATTCTACTGGATGGAAGTCATTACATGTGTCAAAGAAGGGGCTTTACTAATAGACTTCTGGGTGGAGCACAAAAATAATTGCACAAATCTATTTGACATGTATTTATCATGTGCTTTGAAAAGAAAAAATCTGTGTAAATAAATATCAATACTATTAAAACCTAAAACTTAATAGTTGGTATTTAATTTGGAAGTCATTCACAGCATTAAGAGAGTTGGATTTGGGATATTCTAAATCTGTATCTTAACATTCGAGGAGGCTGTGTTCCCATCAAAGGTCATATAATTTATTTTCTATCTTTTTCTTAGTGAAGTAACATGTTACTTGGTGATAAATACTATGCAGTATTCATTTAAATTTTAAGCGAAATACAGTCAGATCTTAAGGAGATATGATGATTTTGCTGGTTGGAAATTGTGCTATTATGATCATTACTTAGAATTTCCAATAGACACCACCATATACCAACTCATAAAAGAAACATTTTGCATACATGTTTAAATGATTTGTTTGCTGTTACGCATCATATTTAATATACTTTATAGACAATTTTCTTTCTATGATGCACTGACACAATTGCAACTGATTATGAAGTGTCATCAAAATATATTGAATGCATTGAAAAAATATTATTGTTAGAGAAATATTGCCATTAATTGACTCAAAATACCTCCCTAACTTCAAATACATTTTTCCAACCATTCTTGCCACTTTCTGAAGCAGTTCAAGAAGTCCTCTTTTTGTTTGCCTTTATGAGGTACAATAAAAAATTTGGTGAACATTGCCACAAAATCTCATCCACTGAAAAGACTGGCTCATAAAAAAATTACAGTGTATCCTCATCCACTTATTCACTTGATCTGGCACCATGAGACTTCTGGGGTTTCCACAGTCAAAATGATTATGAAATATAAACATTTTGAATCCATGCAGAACAGTGAAGTAGCCATAACAGCACAGCTGAAGACATAAAAGAAGACTTCCAGGACTGCCTCAGAAAATAGCAACAATGATGAGATAAGTGTCTTCAAAGAGAGAGAGAGTGTTTTGAGGGGTGTTAATGGCAATGTGTCATTTACTAAAATACATGTTATACGCATTTATTATATTTGTCAATCACACCCAATACATGATTTATTACAAAATAGGTAAGATGTATACATACAGATCTTCAAAAACATTTATTTATATAAGATCTAAATTCATTGTTATTATGCATTTATATGCAAATATGTATATATATAATCCACATAAATTAAATGTAGATATCCTTGACTTATGATATCTTCAAATTTTTCGAATTTACTATGGTATGAGAGTAAGAGGCATTCAGTAGAAACTATGCTTGGGAATTTTGAATTTCGATCATGCCCAGGCTAGCCATATGTGTGACATTCTTGGGCAGATGTGCAGTAGCAGTGAGCTGTAGCTCTCAGTCGTAAGGGTAAAAATATCAGTACTTTATAGTTTGTATGTTCTGTTGCTAATGTATGATGTTCAGTAGATTAGATGCATTGAATGATTTTTCAACAGGATATTTTTAACTTGTGATAAGATTTTCAGGACGTAGCCTCATTCTAAGTTGAGGAGAAAATGTTGTGATTTTGAAATTATGACTGTCTGATTTATAATCCTGCATATGAATTATATATGATGGTACTTCACAAGAAACAACGTTACACATATAGCAGTTGGTAATAGTATATTGAAGACACAGGAAAACTGATGAGGAAATCGAGTTCATTAACACGGGCTTATTATCCCATCCATTTATTTTGGCTTTATTTTTCTTCATAGCATTTGTAATAATGTGAAATATAATAATTTGTTCATCTGTATATTTCTATCTCAGCCTTCTTTCATGAACATACTATGAAAGCAGGGGGTTTGCAATTTTTTTTAATGCTGTATTCTCAGCATCCAGAAAATACCTGCTACTAAACATCATTAAACAAATCTGTTGAAGAAAATAAGTATATAGTGTAAATGATAAACCATAACAGAGTGACTTGTCATGACAACAAAAATTAATAATTAATCTAATTCTATGCAAAACTTGCAATCTCAATTACTTATTGTATTACAAACTATTGAATTATAGACATTGGATCAACTGCCTAATAATTATCTTAAAACCAGAAACCTTTAAAAAAAAGTCTATTATATTAATTCTCTACTTTCTCACAGAGTTAAGCCTAATAAGTTCTAAAGATATGGTCCTACTTGCAAATTTGTGTGTATTTAACAGAAAGAAGGATTTGGTATTATCAATCTGATTCTACAAAGTTTCCCTGAAAGTTTATGATTGCCTATTAAAATAAGTACATTTGTTAGGCCAAACCATTCAGAATTGCAGATTTCATGTAGCAGTCATTGGATTATAACACTTTATTGTTACAGTACTTCTTCCTTTAGTAAAACACCATGACAGTGTAACCATTTAACAAAGATTGAGATTGTATTAAAGCATTATGATTTTAAAACACCTATTACATTGTTTTAATCATAATAAGAGGCCTGAATTTCAGCACATAATATTCACTAAAACACAAATCTGTAACTATGGATCCTCCAGTGAAAAAGCACTTTATTTGAAGAGATCATTGTTGAAATGTAAGTTAGTGTTATTTAGGAATGATAAACGTAATAGTATGCTTTACTTATTGCCTTCATTTTCTTTTGTGAATATCTGAAAAGAAAATATCAAAACAGTTTAATAAATTTACTTATCAGAGCATTCCAACTAATCATTCCTGACAAATATATGTACCAAAATAAACACATCTAGGCTTGGAAATTGATAAAATATTTTTCTTAATTCTATTCTTACTAGTCCTTTTACGTGCTAAAGAGTAAAATTATTAGATTCTAAAAAGCAAAATGATTATTTCAAATTACAACACAAAATTAATGTAATAGAAATGAAGTAACAAAAATGTTTGAACTAATATCCATAATAGTTATATATGTCACTTAGCAAAAGTTACAAAAGCTTACCTACTAGATAATGGAACAGTAAACAAGACAACTTATCCTCACAGAGAATTTAGTTGGAATTCTACTTGACAAACCAATTTCCTAGGTAGATATGGATATATAGATACATATATATAGCCCCCCCACACACATATGATTATACATATATGGTATGAATGGATGATGGGCAGTGGGAGACAAGATGCCAATTGTGAAATGGAGGGTTACAAAAGGGCTAGGAGAGAAGGCTAGTGTGATTTGTATGTGGGTGACATAATGTTGAGAAATCAGTATGAACTCGTTTAATAATGTGTATATGATATATATCATATATGTGTATTTTTATATATACTATATATATGGTTTTTAGATATACACATATAGTTCCTTTTTTATACCTTCTTAGATGGCCCAGAGGCAATGGTAACCCAATTATCCCTGAGCATACCTAGTACCCAGATCATTTGTAATACCATTCTCAAATAACTAAAACCAGATCTCCTTGAGGAAACACTGATCCTTCTACTGGAGCATGACATGTATGAGAAGAGCCTGAAGCATTCTGTAATGGAAGAAGGTAAAGAAATGCTCATGCAAAACACAAATATATGTCATATCAAAGGAAGCCAAGTAACAGAAAACACCTGTATGACCAGGACTGGAATAATCTGAGCAATAAAATAAATCAGTACAATTTTCCTAAAATACACACTAAAAATAACCATTCATAAGTCTTTATTGATATAAATAAATGAAAGAAAAGATAAATAAATTGGAAGAAGAATAGGTAAATCTCCTACACAGAAAACGTACAAATATTCATGTGGATGTTCCATCCTTAAAAAAAATGTAGTATAATTCTGCACTCATTACATGTCTGCTATACATATTGATTATCTTCCAAATTGTACAGTATGGAAAACCTGACAACATTACTTGTCGAGGTGACTAAGATTAATGTCAAAAGAGATAAATTGCGTTGAGAATAATGGTACTTTACTACTATAAATTTTCTCCCCAAATCAATAATCCTTACTGATCTATGAGAAGAGCACAATTGAGAGTTTTCCTCAAAAATCTTAGGATGATGAAAACAAGAAAAGTCTAATAAACTCTATGGCCTATAGGAATTTAAGGAGTTATGACAAAAAATATGATATAATATCCTGAATTAAAGTAATATGAATAAAGCATGGACTTTAGTTAATACCAGTCTATCCCATTGGTTCATTATTTGTCATGATATACTATATTAAGTAAAATACTAATAATAGGAAAATTTGAGTGACATGTATATTCAAAATTTCTGTTATCATCAACAATTTGCCTGTGAATCTTAAATCCATTGTAAAATAAAAAGTGCTGTTTAAAAAAAATAGGTAAAGATGCCCCCAGAAATTTACAACTTATTAAACACCCATAAAGCATTACCCTACAAAGGAAAGTAATTTCATTTTCAATATGATTTCCCAGTTTTTGAAATTATTATGAATTAGAACACCAAATAGATAAAAGTAACTTTCTTCACTACAACATCTTGAAATGTTGTAAATGTGCACAGTCAAAAAGATGGAAAGGACAAATAATTTTGGGAACCATTATAAAGAGTAATTCTGACAAAATATCTTCTGTTTACAGAGGTTAGTAAATAGGTATTTAGTTATTCATTTAAAAGTAAGATTTATATTGTTTCAGAGAAAAGTTCTGTGAATGTGTTTTTAAATCAGAATCTAGTTAAAATGATGTTCTATTAATCATTTTAGACCACGGGTTTCTTCAATATTTTCTATCGAACCATCTCTTTATTCTAGGTAAGTAGAGACTTAACGTCTAGACAATGGCATCTTTGTAGCATCAGCCAAGTGGGATATAATGTAAAAGGAAGAAACTGGAGAGAGGATTATTGCAACATAAAAGTGGCAAGCTAATATAAACTAAAGATGTAATTAGGAACACTCAGCTGAAAATATTAGCATTTTGAATGCTTATATATCTTATTCCTGCAAAAATTATCTGAAAATGACTTGTAAAAGAACATTGACAGGCTGGGGATTTAGCTCAGTGGTTTCACCGCTTGCTGCACAAGCGCAAGGACCTCAGTTCGATCCCCAGTACCCCCCCCAAAAAAAAGAAAAAAAAAGAACATTGACAGGGTGAATGAGAATGATTTAGCAGCCTCTTACGGGAGAGATTAATAGCTTCTGTTCTCAAACAAGTTAATCTTGCTGTAAAAAATATACTACCTTTAGGTTACCTTAGAAGGAAAGAATTAAATACTTACATGATAGACCTTTCTGCATGTATGAAACTCCCCCGAGCTGTGCTAATTTCCTATCAACATTCTCTTTCAGGAAGTAAAACTCCTGGAATCCAGCATACACTCTATATTTGCACTGTCTTGCTTCTCCACCTAACTTATGTTAAGGTAGTAAATAAGTCAACATTGGGAGGATTTGAAAGGAAATAGGCTGTTATATACACAAGGTCAAGGACTTGGAACTGCAAAGCATATCGAAAGTACTCAATATATTATTATTGAATTTGTATTAAAAATATTCTAAATTTATTAAAACTATGTCTTTCATTAAGATATATATAAAAATGTCGGACAACGATTTAAACACTTGTTAAGTTTTGTTTTCTGTTTTGTTTTTTTTCCTGGATAGACCTACAAGAGAAATAAAAGACAAGTTCTCTGGCATTATGTTTGGATGCAAACTTAACATCCTTCTACTGGAATAAAAAATGTTATGAACTTTACCCTATGTCGGTCAGCATAAAGGTGCAGTGTGCTCTCAGATTACACCTTTTCTGAGGGGGTTCTATCAAAGGAAGAAAAGAATAATGTGCATGAAATATGTCAGAATTTAAAAGGATAGCTTCTAATGGAAAAACTTAATATTTAATTTAATATAATATATAATAAAATATATAATAAAATTTAATATAATCTTTAAAACATATATTAAAATAATATGAATAATTGATGAATGGTTAAATATGAAATTACCTATAAATGTTTTTAGAATTTATACTTTCCATGTTTCTAGTAGCCAAAGATAACATTACTATCGTCAATAATATTCAAAGATCAATTTTCATTTGGAACTGAGAATTTTAGGGTTAAAAATAATTTACATCTTTACTGCCATTTAGGAAGGCAGAGGGTAATTAACTTTCAGATAGCACTTACTATATGGAGTGTGATCAAAAATACAGGGACTATTTTAATTTAAAAATTATTACAATAAAAGACATTGTGATTAATCAACCTCAAAATATTTTCCCTTACTTTGAAAACATCTCATCATTTGTACCACTTTCCGAATCAGGCTTGAAAGTTTTCTTTGCCTAGTGTCATTAGTTGACCTATTGTGGCTCCTTCTGTGCCCTATACTGGTTCAAAACGTTTACCTTTCATGGTCATTTTTTTACTTTGGGGAAGACCCAGCAATCACAGGAGTCCCTGCCCTGTCCTAAATTACCAAAGTATGAAACTATGGAAATAAGGTTTATTTTCCTCATTTAGGCCACAGAACAGTGCAAGATTAATCTTCCCATTTGAGAGATAAGAAATGTCAAATTTATATAGTTAAAATAATATTTTCAAGGTAAAAAATATAAAAACCCTTGACAGAAAGGTCAGGTTGTGAATATGACTTAAAAATATGCACCATAATATTGGTGACACTTTTAGTCAGCATTCCATCACTGTGATAAAATAGCTAAGAAAATCAACATAAAGGAGAAAAGATTTATTTGGCTCACTCAGAGTTCAGTGGACAGAAATTTGGCCCTATTGCTTTTGGGCCCATGTAAAGGCAAAAGCTCACAGTGAAGGCAGAAGAAAACCAGTTCACCTCACAGTGGCTGGGAAAAGATAAACAGTAAGAAAGAGGGGGAGAGTCTCAATCCCCCTTCCATGGCATGCCCCTGAAGACCTGATATCTCATATGAGGCACCACATCATAAAGATCCCATCACCTCTCAGAAGCACTATGAGCTGAAGATACATACTTTATTTACTTTACAGGTCATTGGGAAACATTTATGATCCAAATCAGTGGCACAGTAATGTTGACTTTGTATGTGAAGGACAGTATGATATTGTTGTCACTCCATATTGTCATATTTCTGGTTATAGGAATAAAATTAGTTTATAGTAGTAATTTATTAGTGCCCATATATCAGAGTGTAAAATTTAAACTATGTACAGCAACAGTAGAGGAGGTAATAGACATACAGAACTTCTGAATATAATAAAAAATATGTCTAGGTAGTAACAACTTCGAATTGGTCCTGCTCAGTGGTCATTTAAAATGAACTGATAATATTGCAGCTATCTGCATCAAAAAATCAAACTCAATAAATTTAGCTTTTTGATATTAAAAAAATACAAACTGATTTTTTGGTAAAGGTAGAGAGGCCATTGCAGGCTGAATTTACAGATAGCACAGTTAATATTCACCAGAGTTCAGTTAAATATTACAGTCCCTTTCTATTTTGATGTACTCATTTATTTCAGTTTAAAAAATAGATACAAGATTGATTATAATAGTTATGTAATTTGACACACTTGAACATTTTTCAATTTCAAGAATTTGAGTGGAAGGGCTGAATATTCTTGCATGCTGAGGTGTGTGGGGTTTTTTTTCTGTCCTTCAAACATGTTTTCAATTTTAGTACTTAAATGTGACCGGCAGTTAGTCCCCAATTTAATCTTTAATGATCAAGATAATGAGGTTTAAAAATCAGATATTGTGCATGTGGTAGCTTCTTCAAGCTACAGCTTGCTACACTTCTACAATAAACATACAATACTTGATTGTATGGCCTACTTGATTGGTATAGACCTCCAGCAAAGATTTGGTAACTTAACGAGAAACCAGAAAATTCTCTATAAAAGGAGGATCTGGTGTTTGGATATCTCCTGCAGTGTTAAAAATTTTAACTGCAGTAATTAACAGCAGGTTTTTCCACCTTAGCATGATAAGCAGAAGAAATGAACCTCTGTAAGGGATAATGCATAGAAAGCGAAAACTAGAGGGGATCTATAACAACTGAACAGGGGATGTGCTGTGTGATCAACGGCTACAAATGACATAGGTATATTTTATAGTGAAGTATCAGAACTTGTTGAATGAAACATTATAAATTACATCTATAAAGTATTCATGAATTAGAAAATTTTGCCTCAGCTCTGTTTTTAAGTTTAACAGAAGTACAATTAGATGTACATTGATTTAATGCTAAACAGTAGAAAGAATATATGTATTTATCTGATGATTTTAAGTAGTTTCTGATTTGGTCCAAATCATGTGCTTATCTATTGATAAATATAACATCCAGACCATTCTTTCAAAAATATACATCATGAATCATTTCTTTAAAGTCACAAGAAGATTTTTAAAAGCCATTTTAGAAAAAAAAAATTATATCATATTTTAAGTATTCTATTTTAAATGTGAATTATTATAACTAATCAGAGGAAGGGCTAAGTATGTAAATAAGTTTATTGAAATATACAATGAGTAGATTCTTAAAATGGATGAGATGTTCAAGAAATCTTGCACTTGTTAAGAATATATGCCTTATTTTAAGCAAGATCAAACAGGTAAACGCAAATAATCTTTAGTTTGACAGGGAACTGAAATCAAAAGGAAAAATGTCTACCTATCTATCTTCCTCCCTCCATCCTTATATCTGTTCAGCCATTTCTCTGTATAAGTTCTATCTAAGCATATAGAATTTAGCATCTAAATTGTCATCATTATGGGAAGCATTGCTTATATAGTTGTACCTGAGCAAACGTGATAAAAAATAATGATATCAGCTTTAGTTTAAAGAACTGATCCACACATCCCAGGTTAAACCTCAATTCTTGGTAACATCTACTTTTAGTACAGAAATAAAAAAAAAGGCATCCCCCATTTTAAACTGAAATGGGAGTTTCTCAACAAAAAAGAAGATTGATATGTATTTTAAGAAATTAAATACCTTCTGGAAAACTCCTTGTCAGCACTAAAACTGTTAATGCATAAATCCTTCTCAATTTTTTAGCAGGAGATTTTATTCTTCTTTAATTCTGCTTAGGACCCACTTTAGTAATAGTTGCTGCCTTAGATTAATTACCCTGATCTAATTCATTTAGTGGAGGACAGCTGTGGTACGTGGGTTGCCCACTGATGTATGATGTTAAATGACGCCCATCTGTCATTGCAGCATATCAGCATGGATTCAGTGTCATCCACTTCATTGGTTCTGCTGAGATGTGAAGTACAGCTACAATGTTTACTACTGTTGTTAATTTAATATCTACACCTCTAATAACCTGACTGCTGTCACTAGCTGAACAATGATACATGATGGCCAGTGAAGAGCCAGATAGAAAGCATTAACAAGACAGCACAGCAGACCCTCTGGTACAATTAATTAGAACACTTGTGGGCAAAGTTGCTATTGGGGCCCCTATAGGGCACTCTCCTAGGGAAATTCTGTATTGGAAAATGAAGTTAAAAGAATTTGGTAGCACTTCTGACAAATTTAATCATTCATTAACAATTAAATTCTGGCAAATTAACTCATTCATTCTCTTAAGTCAGAGTTATTCTTTAATAATCACTTTAGGAGTTGATACAAGATTGTTCACTTCCTTCCATGCTTTGGTCTTTATTATAACTCCCCAAATAAGTGTTTCATTGGAAATTGATCAGTGCAAATATAATACCTCAAATGTAATGTCTTGAATTTAGGGTTTTCCTTCTTTGCCAAACTACTTACTTAATTCTAATTTATTAAGCAGCAAGGTTTTACACACACACACACACACACACACACACACACACATATATATACATACATGCATACATGTATATATACACACACATATATATATACTGTATACATACTATAAAATACTCGATTCCGTTTTCACAAAGAAGAGTTAAGTTTTAATACGTTCTATTTATAGATATTGTAAAATAAAATGTA
>NW_004624813.1:6880852-6899106 GCF_000247695.1 Heterocephalus glaber | reverse complement strand
AAAAAAAACACATGCTCTTTATCCAGTCTCCAGTTAATGGGCAATTGGGCTGTTTCCAAGTTTTAGCTATTACAAACTGTGCCCCTATAAACATGGGTGAGCATATATTACTGTGGTATGATTCTTTTAATTCTTTTGGTAAGATACCCAGCAGGGGAATAGCTGAGTCAGATGGGACTTCTAGTCCTAGTTGTTTGTGGTATTTCCATATTGATTTCCACAGTGGTTGTCCCAGTCTGCACTCCCATCAATAATGAAAAAGTAATCCTTTCCCCCCCAACCCTGCCAGCATTTGTTATTGGTTGATTTCATGATATCAGCCATTTTTTTCTAGATTGAGGAGTAATATCAATGTTGCTTTCATCTGTATCTCTCAAATAACCAGTGATGTTGAACTTTTTTTCCTGTGTTTATTTGCTGCTTTTACTTCTTTGTCTGAGAAATGCCCGTTTTTGAATTGAGTCTTTATATTTAGGGGATCTGATTTTTTTCAGTTGTTTATATATACTAGATAGTAGTCCTTTGCTGAGGTACAGCTGCTAAAAATTTATTCCACATTGTAGGTTGTCTCTTAGCTCTGTTGGTGGTTTCTCTTGCAGTGCAGAAGCTTTTTAATACGAGATCCCAGTTGTTGATTCTTTGTGCTAGTTCCCATGCTACTGAAGTTTTGTTCCTAAAGTCTTTTCCTATGCCAATGTCTCCAAGAGTTCTACCTAGCTTATCTTCCAGCAAGTTTAGTGTTTCTGTTTTCATATTTAGATCTTTAATCCACTTCGATCTTAGTTCAGTGCATGGTGAAAGATAGGGATCTAGTTTTAATCTTTGGCAAGTTGAAATAAACTTTTTCCAGCACCATTTATTAAAGAGGCTATCTTTCCTCCATTGAGGATGGTTGGCTCCTTTGTCCAAGATGAGGTAGTTGACTTTGACTAGAGTTGTTTCTGCATCTTCTCATCTATTCCACTGATCCTCAGGTCTGTTTCTTTGCCAGTACCATGTCATTTTTATCACCATAGCTTTGTAGTATAGTTTCAAGTTGGGGATTGTAATACCCCCTGCCATGTCTCTGTTGCCTAGAATTGCTTTTACTATTCTAGGTCTCTTCTGGTTCTCAATGAGTTTTTGGCTTGCTTTCTCTAGTTCTGTGAAATATACTGTTGGGATTTCAATCGGGATTGCATTGTATCTGTATAACAGTTTTGCAAGTATGGTCATTTTCACTATATTGGTTTTTCCTACCCAGGAACGGGGATTTCTTTCCATTTTCTTATATCCTCTTCAATCTCTTTTTTCACAATGCTGTAGTTCTCAATGGAGAGGTCTTTTGCTTCCTTCGTTAGATTGATTCCTAGATATTTCATTTTGGATGCTATTGTGAAAGGGATTGTTTCCCTAATTTTTCTCTCAGTGAGTCTGTTATTTGTATACAAGAAGGGTATTGATTTTTGAGTGTTGACCTTGTATCCAGCTGTCAATTAAGTCTAGAAGTCTTTTGGAGGAGTTTTTTGGATCTTCTATGTAGAGTACCATATCATCAGCAATAATGACAGTTTTAACTTCTTCCTTTCCAATCTTTATTGCTTTTATTTCTTTCTCTTGTGTAATTGCTGTGGCTAATATTTCCAAAACTATATTGAACAGGAGTGGTGAGGAATCTCCATACTGATTTCCATAGTGTTTGGAAAGTAGGAGTGGTCTACACTCCCCAAAACAATGAAGTGTTCATTTTTCCCTACAACCCTGCCAGGATTTGTTATTAGTTGATTTCTTGATAACAGTCATTCTTTCTGGAGTCGAAATAGCCATCATTTTACTAAGATGGAATCTCAGTATTGTTCTAATTTGCATCTTTCAAATGATCAGTGATGTTGATCATTTTTAAATATATTTATTTGCTGTATGTACTTCTTTATTTGAGAAGTGCTTATTCATTTCAGATGCCCATGTTTGGATTGGGTGCTTAAATTTGAGTGTCTGAATTTTATTGAGTCTTTTATATTTTCTACATATTAGTCCTTTGTCTGAGGAACACCTGGCAAAATATCTTTCCCACTCTGTGAGCTGTCTCTTCATACTGTTTGTGGTTTCTTTTGCTGTCCAAAACCTTTTTAATAAGATGAGATCTCAGTTGTTGATTCTTTGTAGTATTGTCTGTGTGTTCTGGATTTTGTTCTTAAAGTGTTTGCGTACACATATGTCTTAAAAAGTTCTAACTATTCTCCCTTCCAGCAGATTGTTTCTGTTTTAATATTTAGATCTTTGATCCTTTTTACATTTCAGTTTAGTGCATGGTGAGAGATATAGGTTTAGGTTTAGTCTTTGTCATGTGGAAAGCCTATTTTTCCAGCACCATTTATTAAAGAAGCTGTCTTTCTTTTAATGAAACTGTTTGGCCCCTTTGTCAAAGATAAAGTGGCTGAGTGTGTTTGGAGTTCTTTGAATCTGTTCAACTGATTCCCCAGTTTGTTTACTTATTTATTTATTGCCAGTACCATGCTATTATTTTTTTAATCACACTAGCTATGTAGTTTAACTTCAGGTCAGGTCTACCCCCTGCCTTCCCTCTGTTGCCCAGAATTGCTTTTGCTATTCTGGGTCTCTTCTGGTCCAAATGAATTTTTGAATTGTTTCCTCTAATTCTGTGAAGTATATTATTGATATTTTTATCAGGATTACATTAAATCTGTGTAACAATTTTGGAAATATGGCCATTTTCACTGTATTGGTTTTTCTTCCCCAAGAACAAAGGATATCTTTTCATTTTCTAATATCATCTTAAATCTCCTTATTCGAATTATAATACTATAATTTTCAGTGTCAAGGTTTTTCCCTTCCTTCTTTAGATCGATTTCCAAGTATTTCATTTTTTATGCTATTGTGAAAGATGTGGTTTCTCTAATTTCTATCTCCATGTGTTTGTTATTTGTGTACAGGAATACTATTAATTTTTGAGTGCTGACTTCGTATCCTGCTATGCTACTGAATTTGTTAATTAAATCTAGAAGTCTTTTAGTGGAGTTTTGGGGATCATCTATGGAGAGTATCATGTCCTCCACAAGTAATGATAAAATCTTTTCTATCCTTATTCTTTTCATTTCTTTCTCTCATCTAATTGTTCTGGCTAATCTTTCCAGAATTGTATTGAATAGGAATGGTGATAGTGCACATTCTTGTCTTGCTTCTGATATTTGAGTTGAAAATTTTCAGTTTTTGACCATTTGGTATGATCTTGGCTGTTGTTCTGTCATAGATGGTTTTTATCAGATTGAGATAAAGACCATCTATTCTAATTTTCTTTAGGGTTTTTATCATGAATGAGTGTTGGACTTTATTAAATCCTTTTTCTACTTCTATTGAGATGATCTTATTGGGTTTTGCCCTGGTTCTGTTAATATGGTGTATTTATATTTATTGATTTTGTATTTTGAACAAGCCTTGCATCATTGGGATGAATTCTACTTTGTCATGGTGTGTATTGATGATTTGTTGCATTCTGTCTCCCAGTATCTTACTGAGGATTTTTGTATCTATGTTTATTAGGGAGGTTAGCCTGTATTTTTCTTTTTTGGCTGGATCCTTCTCTAGTTTTGGTATCAGGGTAATGATTACTTCCAGGAATGAGTTTAGGAGTATTGCTTCCTTTCAATTTCATCAAAGAGTTTGAGGAGTAGTGACATTTCTTCTAAAATCTTCCCTGAATTTCTTGTAGAATTCAGCAATAAATATATCAGTATCTGGGCTTTTCTTTGTTGGTAGTTTTTAAATTACATCTCCAATTTCCTTTACTAATAGTAGGTTAAATCAAATTTTTATATCATCTTGATTCAACTTTATTAATCCATATGTATCTAGGAATCTGTCTATTTCTTCTGTGTTTTTCATCTTATTGTAGTAGAGGTTTTCAAAGTAGATATTGATGATCTTCTGGATTTCCACAGGATCTGGTGTGATTTCATCCTTTTCATTCCTAATTTCATGGATTTGAGTAGTTTTTTCCTTTTTTTTTTTTAAATTTTTGATGGGACAAGGTTGGTTAAGGGTTTGTCTATTATATTTACTCTTTAAAAAAACTTTTTTATTCATTGAGTCTGCTTTTTTTTCTTAGTTTCAATTGAATTAATTGCATTAATTTTTGCTATTTTATAATTTCCTCTTCAATATGTGTGTTTCACTTGGGTTTAACTTGCTCATTTTATTTAGTCATCTGAGGTTCAACATTAGGTAGCTTATTTGAACTCACTCTGTTTTGTTGATATGGGAATTTGCTGCTATAAATTTCCCTCATAGTACTGCTTTTGTTATGTCTTATAAATTCAATTATGTTGTATTGGCATTATCCTTTAATTGAAGAAACTGTATAATTTATTTTTTAATTTCACCTGTCTCCCATTGGTTGTTCAGGAGGATATTATCTAATTTCCATGTGTTTATGTGTGTTTCTTTCCCATTGATTTCCAATTTCATTGCAGTATGGTTTGATAATACATACAGGATAATTTCAATTCCTTTGCCTTTACTTAAGTATGTTCTATGAGGTAGTATGTGGTCTATTTTGGAGAATGTCTTCTGTACAGCTGAGAAGAATGTGTATTCTGATGTTGTGAGGTGGAACAGTCTGTAGTTATCTACGAAGTCCATTTGTTCAAAAGTTTCTTTCAGTTCTGATTTTTTAATTGATTTTTTTGTCTAGTTCATCTGTCTATTTGCAACTGTGGTATTGAGGTCCCCCATTACAATTGTATTAGTAATTGATTTTTCATGTCTGTTTATATTTGATTTATATAATTATGGTCAGATATCTGATTCCACATTTTTTTGATGTCCCAGAGGCTGTAATTTACCTCTGGAATGCATTTCTGTTTCAGCACCCTGAGTGTCCCAAAGCAGAAACTATATCTTCCTGATTTTAACAGGCAAGGAATCATTAAAAATATTTTCTGTATCTCACAGAATCTTCAGAAAAGCTGCCATTAGGTTTAGAGCCACAGCAATAGAAAAACAGGGATTTCAAAGTCTTGCCTCAGAGTACCTCTGACAAGTGTCACATGCACAGCTGCAGAGCTTTGGCCCCCCACCTGATGATGCACCAATGTGTACAGAGAGACCAGGCTTCAGCTGTGCAAGTTGCCTTTCCTCCTCAAGCACTGTTCTTCCTACAGAAAATCCCAATTGCCTTTGAAAATGAAAAATTTATAATCTAATGTATTTGAGTTTCTCTGATTTCATGAGTACTCTATTGAGAAATAATTTATAAAATACATAGATTAAGGAGGCAATTCAAAAAGCAATTCTAAGACATCTTCTTGCAAATGCCACAATTTACAATTTTGTTTCTTCTCAGATGCAGTGGTGCATGCCTGTAATCCCAGCACTTGGGAGGCTGAGGCAGGAGGATTGCCACAAGTTTGAGGCCAGCCCAGGCTACATAGTGAGTTTAAGGCCAACTTGAATTACAGAGTGAGACCATGACTTGAGAAAAATAAAAGAAAAACAAAAACAAACAATTCTGTTCCTTGATGCTTACAAATAGCATTAGTTTAGGAAACCTGTTTTTTCACATTTGAGTCATTTCTCAATTACACATGATATAAAATTGTGAAGAAACAAGAATTACCTTAACAAGGTAACGAAGTACCTTAACAACTATTTGGGAAACATCTTAAATTCAGATTCATAGTGTTTCACCAGCCACTCTCTTAAATTTAAAGCCAAAGTTTTCAGATTGTTTACATTGAATATCTCTCACTTGTCATGACTCTTACATGTCTTAGGTGACCAATTTAAAATAAAGATCCTTGGGCTTATTCTTTCTTCAGGACAGAATGATTCCACTTGGTGAAACAAATCTACATGCATACATAACCACTTGGTATTGATGACAATTAAAATAAACTTCATTTAGTATATTCATTTGTAGATTCTGTCATTTTCTATTCTTTAACTTGTCTACCTTTATATATCAGAGTACAACCAAATTTCTGCCAGGTTTCCTCTGTGGAGGACCTAACAACTTGTCATGCAGCCAGGGAGCATGCCCACCATTCTAGGGTGAGGATGAACACTAACCAGTAGTGAAAGTTGTTTTTCCCAGAATAGAGAAGATTTTAGATATCCTAGAAAGACATTATGAAAATAACACCACTTATCACAAATTAATTATCCTTTTCTGTATTATTACTAAAGAGACTGTAAGCATATGAGCTTTTATCATGCATTCTCCCTCTACAAACTTTAGGAAAATGTTATTAAAATGAGGAAGGATAATTTAGTAGCTACAAATAAAATTACATGCTCTCCTGTTCAATTTTATAATTATCAAGATATCACCATGTCTATTTCATTTACAACATTATCTTGCCTAATGATATTTATAACAATCACTTGGAATTAACTAGTGTTAGATCTACTAGTGCTAGATCTAAAAGTTTACCCTATCTTTTAATGATTTGTTTGTAATAAGTAACAAAAAGATTTATGTATTGTACATGGTTGATATATCTCTGAAACATATTTTAATCCAGAAAAAATGATTTTATTTTTCTATTTTTATATGAAGTACTTCATATTTAACTGCAGTTGTTTATGTTGTTGATTTGTCATCCTATTTATTTTCTTACTTTTCATCTGCTTAAATAAGTAAAAATAATGCTCAGAGTGTATAGTAGAAGATACTGAGTTTTTTTTTTTGTACTGGGGATCAAACTTGGGCCTTGTGCTTGTGAGGGATGACACTAATTTTTGATTATTATATGGACAACTAAGAGAACAAATGAGTGTATGAAGGCCGTGTTTAAAATTGAGTCCTAATTTTATTTTATATTATTTTGAAACACCAAATCACAATTTATTCTATCACTTTATTATATTTAGTTGCAGAAGTTATTCTGTTTTAATCTATTTTTTAAATCAACTAGTATGTCTTGTTTTATGAGCATATGGCTGTACAGTCATACAAGGCTTTATTCTATAATCCCTGAGACTGGATTTAATTCTCTGATGTTGCCATTTTAAAATCCTTAATAATTTTGGCACAGGGGTCCTGGGTTTTATTTTTAAGTGGATTCCAAAAATATAAAGCTGTTCCTCTTAGGAGTGACTATTTGTGTACATTGAAGTGGACTTCATAGAGAAATAAAAACACACTTCTAACTTTGCCTTTTAATTGCAAATGTTCATAGAAAGAACTTAGAATTTTGCCTATGTCCTGTGGTCACCACACCGACATAGTTACCTTTTCTTTTTTTAGGGACAATGAAACTTCTAAGTCTTTTATATATGTGCTTGGAAAATCAGTTGTGTTCATCATTCTCCGTGATGATCAGATTGTCCCCAGGAAATCCTATCTCACTAGGGACTATGTCTTCTGGCATATGCTTACTAGTTTGGGTCAGGGCTTTTTAAATTTTCTGGTGGCTACAAATTTCTGAGATTCACCTCATGTATTTCTCACCTCAGAATTAACTTTTTTAATTATTTTAACATAAGATGATGTTTATATTTCTAAAGAGACATGAAATATTTTAGTAAAAATAATATTTAAATATTATAATCTATAAGCTTGGTGTATTATTCATTACCATTGGATTAAGTATATATGGATTAAGAAATATGTGTATACACATCTGAACAAAAATATAGTAAATATTTAAATTTTAAAATCATTACAGCAAGAAATATTGTCATTAATCCTCCTAAAAACACTCCACTTCACTTCAAAAATACTCATCCCATGGTTCATTCCCTTTTTGAAGCAGCTCTGGAATTGTCTTTTGTGTCTTTATGAGGTTTGATAAAATTAATGATGAAGGCTGCTGCTCAGTGTCCATCCAACCGAAAGCCAATCTTGTAAACCTATTACAGTGTATCTTCAACCACCTTGGTCAACAGATCTGTCACCGTACAACTCCTAGCCCTTCCTCAAAGTTAAAAGAACCATGGAAAATAAATGATATGCATCAATTCAGAACATCAAGGCAACCAGGACTGCACAACTAAATACACTCACCAGGAAGTCTTCTAAAACTGCTTCAGAAAGTAGCAAGAACAATAAAACAAATGTTTTCAAAGGGAAGGTGAGAATTTTGAGGGTGATCAATGATAATATGTAATTTTTTTTCATTAATTTTATTGGTAAATTTTAGGAATACAACATAATGACATTCATTATTGGGAGTTTGTACCTTTACATAATATATCTTGGTTCTTATTTTTTCCCCATTCTCCTGCCCTCCCTTCAACCCCTCCATCCCTCCCTATTTACAAAGACTTTTTTTCCATTTTTTCCTTTTCTCATACTTATTCCTTTCCCTTCTTTCCTTTCTCCTACCCCTCCCATTTCCACTTCCCCTTCCTCTTTGGACCTTCTCTTCCTATTTCGCATTATCTATTATCTGTATTGGTCCTTATTTACACTTTCAGTTTCTCACATCAGAGAAACTATTCAGTATTTACACATGTGTGACTTTTTTTCACTTAAGTGTGTAGCCTCCATGTGCATCCATTTAGCTATAAATGTCTCTAGTTTCAAATTCTTTATGGCAGAGTACTACTTCATTTCTAAAAACAAAACAAAACAAAACAAAAACCCCCCACATCTTCTTTATCCAGTCTCCAGTTGATGGGTAATTGGGCTGTTTCCAAGTTTTAGCCATTACAAACTGTGGTGCTATAAATATGGGTGCACATATATCACTGTGATTTGATTCTTTTAATTCTTTTGGCTAGATACCCAGCAGGGGAATAGTTGGGTCAAATGGGACCTCTAGTCCTAGTTCTTTGAGATATCTCTATACTGATTTCCACAGTGGTTGCACCAATCTGCACTCCTACCAACAGTGAAGTGTTCCTTTTTCCCCACAGCCCTGCCAGCATTTGTTGCTACTTGATTTACTGATAGCAGCCATTCTATGTGGAGTGAGATGGAACCTCAGCATTATCTTTATTTGCATCTCTCAAATGACCAGTGATGTTGAAAATTTTTCCATATGTTTGTTTGCTATTTCTACTTCTTTGTCTGAGGAATGTCTGTTCACTTCAGATGCCCATTTTTGGATTAGGTGTTTAAATTTGGGAGGTCTGATTTTTTAAATTTCTTTATATATTCTGGATAGTAGACCTTTGTCTGAGGAACAGCTGGTAAAAAAATTTTTTCCCACATAGTGGATTGTCTCTTCATTGTGTTGGTGGTTTCTCTTGCTTTGCAGCTGTAATTTTTTTTTTTAGTTTAAGCTTTCATCCCATTTGTTACTACATCCCATATATATATATATATATATTAAACAGAAGTGACTGTGAACTACAATTCCTTCTTAGAAATCAGACTGCACTGATTCTATCAAGTGATCTTAAATATTTAAAATCAGCTGTTAATTGCTCCCTTTATTTTTCTGATGCAGTATTGTAATCTGCAATAACAGGAAATATATATAGTCATGTTCGTGCCTTCTTTGCTATTTTAAATAATGTATCAACATCTAAATTGGGGACTTTGGCCTCTGTATATGTCACACTTTATAAACCTGAATTTGTCTTTTTAAGATGCTTTCATTTTGAAGAAAGAAAATGCATTCTGAAGAAAGAAAAGCTAAGGGTTTCTTTGATAAATAAAGCAGACTAACAGGGAACTGGAACAGTTCACTTTGTTCTATAACCATGTGTTTTTCCCCTTGAGATTGTCTTTAGGAACTCAGTAGATCTCACTTCAAAAATATAAATGAGTCCTACAAGTTATCAAAATATTTTGAAGTGAAATTTAAAATCAATATTGTTTCCTCTGAAAATAAAAAAAATCCAGAATAAAACAGACTATAAATTCCCACAAGCAGAAGCAAAAATTAAATATATATTTTGTTATTTTGTACATAGTAAGCTGTAGATCCCTATAAATATTTACCTTACTGATATATTTTCTTTCTAACATTTCAAGAAACACTGAAAAATCATACAGGGCAATATCTGCAGGGAAAATATTATACATTCCATGAAAAATAGAAGTAAATATATCCTTAAATCATTTTTGATATGACTTTGTGTCTCACTGAAGAGCATAGTTTCTTTTTGAATTATCATATTTTGTAGTTTTTTCTCCTACTAAAATTTTTCACATTGCTGCCCATTTTATGCACTTTGCCCTTGTTGCACTCATTTAATTTATCTCAACATGCTTTGAATTCTAAAATTTACCTTTCATTAAATGAAAGGAGAAAAAAATGAAGAAGCAAAGATTTGATGAATCAGTTGCTCATGTTCCAATTATGTGTGTTATTCCTTTGAAAGTCAATGCATATTCCTAGATTCTACCACTGTGCTTTGTACATATAACCAATGTAAAATTCTCATAGTCTCAAAAATACTACATGTTCATCTATTCATGCCATAGGATAAAATATTAAACTATATTGACCACTAGGTGAGAAGTACTGTGATGACATATGGAGAATTTGACTTTGAAATTACAACACATGAATATATGCATATAATATATTAAATATTTAAAATATATTTCAGCAAAATGTCCCCAGACACAGGATCCTGAGAAGTAAAGTGAATGAAGCAAGATTTAAATGACGATAAATTATATAATAATTAAATTCCATATAATACAAATTTTCATAGTGAATTATATGACCTACAGACAATCACTTTGGCAATAAGTGTTTTGTAATGCAAAGATCAATAAATCCCACACTCTACTGCATAGAAAAATCCTTTTTTGAGATTAAAATAATCTTATTATTTCTACTTAATATATTTTATTTGTATTGTGCAAAATGTTTATTCTGAAGGGTCATTAGTATAATTCTTGAAACATTTGTTATAAAACATAGCAAGGATTGTATAAAAGTGTTTTGTTAATTTTGGATTTTTTGAACTTTTTTCCACTAAATAATATTTCATACCCAAATTCTCTTGTACTATGATTGTGAAATTTTGTCTCACTTTGGATTCTTTAAATGCCAACTGTATTAATCAGATTTCCTTTGCTCTGACACAATATCTGAGAAAACAACAAAAGGAGAAAGTATTTATTTTGGAATATAGTTTCAGAAGTTTTGGTCCATGGTCTCTTGGCCCAATCATACTGGGCCAGTGGCAAGGCAGAGCATCCTGGTGGAGAATGTGTATCAGAGTAAAGGAGATCCCCCTCATAGCTGGTGAGAATCAGAGAAAGGAATCAGAAAGGGGAAAGTGTTACAATATGTCCTTCAAACACAGAACCTTAACAACTTACTTCCTCTAACTAGTCCCTGTCTCCTAAAGTTTCTACCACTTCCACTAGCTGTAGACCAAACCACTAACATATAAGTCTTTGGTAACATTCCAGATCAAAACTGTAACACCAAAATTATAACACCAATAAGCATCAAAAATATACTGGAGAAAATGAGAGGAAAGAAAAGCCAATAAAAAATACATTAATAGAATTGGAAAGCTGAGTTCAATATTTTGAGAAAATCTGTGAGTACTATGCAGAAATATCCAGAATTGTCCAACTGAGAATGGAGCAGTGCTCTTTTTATTCACCTATAATTTCCCTCATTAGCTGAGACAACATGTAGCCAAACTTCTACCCACAAAAAAGAAAATAGAATAAAATTATTAGTAGAATCACAAATTATATAAAGAACCCAAGCCTCATGCAGTCATGCAGGTGGGGTTCAGAGGTGACTGGATCTAGAATATGTGGTACTGGAATCCAGGGCATGTGATTACTGAATCAGTAATCACAGTTCACTGATTGGAATGCTTCAGTTCTGGCTAAGATTAAGGGTGTGAGTGCTATATCCACCCTAGGCCAGGTAGCCTGCATAAAATATGAGACAGAAAGAGAGCTAATGTCCTCTCACCTTCCTATTTGCCTTGGACTAGTTCTCCTCTGTGATGCCCCTCTGCCATGCCACCCTGCCTTGGGACCAGGTGATTATAGACTGAAACCTCTACAAACTGTGAGCCAAATAAAGCTGTCCTCCTTTAACTTTGGGTGTCGGGTATTTTCTTTCAGAAATAAGAAAAGTAACTAAGAAAAAATTTGGTACCAGAGATGTGAGGTCGATTGTTGTGACATTACCTGACCATGTGATTTAGGAGCCTTTGCAAATGGCTTGTGGGAAGAGTTTGGAAAGGTTTAGAGATGCCAGCTGAAAAAGGAGCCCTGGAAAGCCTTAGACTGTACGTGATGGGAGAGTCTGATCAAAGTTCAGAACACTAGAATGCCAGTAGAATAAGAACTGCATTGGCTGTTGGACTCCAGAATATGCGTGTTGCCTTGGCAGAAAATTTTGCTCTACACTTTACTCATATCCAGAGACTTTGCCTGAGACACAGATTAATGGTGGCAAACTAATCTTGCAGAAGAAATTTCAAGACACTGTAATGTTGGGACAGGGCCATGGCTACTGTTGGGGGATTTTAGCCAGATTTATGTTGAAAATCAAGAGCAAAGAAGCCAACAGATTAATTTAAAATGTTGTGAGTTTGGTGAAAAAGGAGGTGCCAGTAAAACTGTGGACTGCAAAGAGAGCAGAGGAAAATGTGATTGCTGAGAAGGAAGAGGACAATAGAAAAGATCACCTGTTGATATCAAAAGAACCAGCAGAACTCCACACTTTGCAGCCTCAAAATTGCAAAAGTGAAAGACTGATTTGAGAAGAAAGTCCCAAAGCACCATGTTCCAGAATGACACCAGACTAGGGAAATTGTTTCTTCAGATTTGGACCACTACAACCAAGTGAAGAAAAGGCCTGGATATTGCTCCAGCTGGCAGCATATCTTGGCATAATTCATGAGTTCCTGCTTTTAGGTGCATGAAGAATGAAAGAGTGGGAGGGGGCAGGGGGGCTTCCACACAGATTTCAGAAGGCCTGAGAGGCCAGGCAATGTATCCCTACGAGGGTGTAGGGAACAGGGAAAGGGGACGTTACTAGAACCTCTGCAGTAAGTACTAGTCTCCTGCAAGCCATGGCAGCACAAGGTGAATTAACTTATTAAACAGGAAAGGTAGAAAAATGATAGTTGGAGAAGCTGAGCTTTGGGCCTGATCACTGCTCCTCTGGGCAACAAAGACAAAAACATCCCCTCTCCCCCAGTTTGCTGCACTTTTTATTCAGTACATAGGGAGAAGCAAATGTAACAGATAACTGAGGAGTGGTGGAATCCCTAGATCAACGTGGAACTTTGGTTCCTCCCTGCATGTCTCCCACAGGTGTGATCTTGCCCTGGAGCATTACAGCATCATGGGATCACTGAAGTCTCAGTTGGGACTGACTGGAGGCCAAGATGAAATCATGTCTGGAAATGCCATAGCTGGCCTATAGGCAGGAGAACTACACCTAATCAAATGATTTTTCCTTAAAATTATGTAGTATTGCTCCCAACAAGAGGGCATTGTGTGAAGCTGTGAGTGTGAAGCTGAAGGAGTAGTGGAGACCCCAGAACTTTGGAGAAGTCAGTAACATGGGTCATCTGAGGAAGACTGCAAGGAGGAAGCAAAGCTGGCCCCAAAGAAGCTCTGGGAGCTAAACCACCAGCAGTGCCATAGAGGCAGAGCCACCCAAGCCCTTTGGAGTTCACATCTTGTCACAGATTGCCTTGGATACTGCACATGGAATTACAGGATTTAATGTTTGCTCTGCTGGATTTTGGAATTGCTTTGGTCCTATTCCTTTGTATCCCCTTAATTGTACCATTTGGAATGGAAATACCTCTCTTGTGCCATTGAATGTTGGAAGTATTTAACTTTTTTTTCATTTGTGCAGGGGATTGCAGCTAAGAGTTTGCCTTAAATATGAGAAGAGAATTTGGACTTAGATTTTTCAGCAGTACTGAATCTGTTAAGACTTTGGCAACTTTAGAGATTAACTAAATGCTTTTTGTGTAAAGGGATGTGCATGAATCCTTGGGGGAGGCAGGATTTGAATGCTATGGCAGAGGAGCATTACAGAGGAGAAATAGTCCATGGCTAGCAGGCAGGCAGGAACACATTATTTTTCTGTCTGTACCTTATATTTTCTGCAGTTACCCAAAATGTTCCCAATCCTATCAATGACTAATTCAGTAATGACACAGCCTTAATCCCAGTATCACACATTATAGATCCAGCCACCTCTGAAAAAACTTCACCTATGACTGCATGAAACTTTGGGGAGATATTTAGACACAAGCCATAACAACATCTTAAAGGAGGAGAGGTTTAATTTGGCTCATGTTTTCAGGGTATTACATTCATAGTCAACTGGCTTCAAGGAAGAAACATCATGGTGGAAAGACATAATGGAGCAAAGATATTTTGTTCATGGAGGCCAGAAAGCAGAGCAGGGGAACAGTGCCAGAGATTATATATAATACCCAGGGGTTATCCTTCTGTGACTCCAAGAGGCAAACCCATAAATTTGCTTTGCTAATGTTCTAGGCAGACCCCAATACAGTTAAGTTGACACAATTAAACTTAATTACCACATTCAACCTGTTGTCAAATTGTCACTCAGATACTTCTTCTCTTAAACACATACCTGCCATCTTGAAACAGTAGTGGTACACTCATGACTGTCCTGTTGGTTGTCTTGAAGCACAGGTAGTACATGCATGACTGTCCCATCTTGTAGCATGGAACAGTCCCATCAGGTGGTATAAGCCACCCAATGGGAAAGACATACATATAGAGCCCTGTCATGAATGTGTTAAACACAGCCACTCTCCAAATAAGGGAAATAATGTGTATAATTTCATTTAATGTGATATAACAATCCCTCCTAAAACCAAAACCAAAATAATCCCTTCTCTATAATTCCAGAACTTTCAGTATTTTTCACAAGTCCAAGTCAGAGTCTCTTTTGATACTCAAGGCAACTCTTAGCAGTGAACCACTGTAATAACAAACACATGTTACATAATCCCAAGGTAAAAGGCACAGGGTAAATATTCCCTTTACAAAAGGGAAGAATAGCAGGCTTAAAAAGATTTGGGCCAAAGGAAGACCAAATACCAGCAGTACAAATGTTAAAACCTACAACTTCATATCTGAAATTGAGGCATATGGAGGTAAGCTATGCATTTCAGAGGGCTTAGGCATCCCCATTCCTATGGCCTTGCTGGTTGATGCCTACACATCCTTTCTTTGGGCTGGCTATATTCACAGATTGTAGCTTCTTTGGCAGATGTTTCACATTCTTGGCATCTTCAGTTTTCTGGGATCTCCACTGCATCTTTGGGTTCATTTCCACAGTTTCCTCAATTGCACTCACAGAGCCTTCTTCCTTGACTTTCTAGTCTTTCCTTTCAAGGCTTGGTGCAAACTCCATGTCTCTACGATCTTACATTCTGTATGCTGGTAAAAACTGTATTATATGGGTGATCCCTAGGTCTGCTGTTATTAGGAACAGTAGCAGAAATCCCTTGGACCATTGCTATACCACATCATGAGTGCTTTGATGGATAAGCATGGTGAAGTGAACCTCAGGGAATCAATTTCCTAGAGGCTCTTCTCAAGAATGGAGCATTCTCAAATAAAAGTTTTACACTTTTTCACCCTTAAGACTATGATGGATAAGTTCTTTCTGATTTCTGTAATGCCCCAGGCATGATTTTTCTTGTACCACTACAAAGTTCTTGATTTCTTTTTAATTGTTTAGTTTCTTCAATAACTACAACTCCCTTGCTTCTAACTTTACACATGGTTCTTTCAGACAAAAATTTACTTTTCAAATTTTTCTTCTCATCCCACTTGTCTATGAACTCTATTAATCTGGCTAAAATCAGAAATCAGAACCCATGCCACAGCCTGCACATTGGGCTGTCCTGAAATTTCTTCCCCCAGATCAATTAGTCTATAGGCTTTAACTCAGTCAATTCCAAAATAAGTCAACTGAAAAAAATCTTAGGACATAGGTAAAATGTAAACAAATTGTTTGCCACAACGTAGCAAGCATGGCCTCTAGTCTAAACCCAGTAGACTCCCCATCTGAAAAGTAATGAGCTTGAGCTTTTCTGTCTATTATTTTTTTTTAAATCAACATTCTGGTCTTTTGAGCTCTGACCAGAACTATCCATTAGATTCCCCTTTTAACATTCTAGGCATTTACTACGTGGCTATTCCAAAACATTCAAAACTCTTCCTGAAATCCACCCATAAGTGCTTTGGAACTACAAGAGCAAGTACAGTAACTTTTCTGGTACCAATTATTCAGCTTTCCATTTGCAAAGACACAATATCTGCCACAAAAGGAAAGTTTTAACTGGGCTCACGATTTCAGGGAATTCAATCCATAGTTGTCTGGCTTCAAGGCAGAAATGAGATTGCAGAATTGTGTGACAGTGTAAAGATGCTTAGTTCATGTTGTCTGGAAAGCAGAGCACAGAAACAGTGCTAGAGAGGAAAGGGCCTAACTACATATCCATAGTAACCAAGGTCATATCTCCATGACACACCCAAACACACCCAGAAGCATTCTTTACTAATACCTATACAACAGGTAGGATAATCAAGTTGACACATTAATCATAACTACCACAATAATTCATAATATACTCCCAGAGTTTGGCAATCAGTCTGGAGGTAAGGAAAGAGAATGAGGAGTGTTCATGAAAAATATTTTAAAATGTTCATGAATGATAGTATTTACCAAATTGTAGTTGACCTACAGAAAAAGTGTCAGAAGAATAATAAAAAATAGACATAAAATTATGAAAACTTAATTAATGAGTAGATGGGTAATAGAAAAATTATATATAATACAATTTCAGGAAGTGCATTTTTTAGTTTAAATATATAAAAAAAGAGAAGTCAAGGAAACACTTCCATAGCCTATTGGCCATTCATTCATTATTTGAAAATATTAGGTACACTATACAGAAAGCAAAATTGTATTTTCCCAACTAATATTCAGATATGTTTTCTAACAAATACTACTGTAATATTACAATTAGCTTGGGAGATGTATATTTTAAACAACTGAAGAAATTCTTACAATAAACTAGAAATTTATAGCAACAGCAGGATCACTTTAAGAAAATAAACTAGTCTATAAAACCTATTTGCATAGTTATAATTACTATGCTATATATTTACTACTTTCCTAGGTGACACTGAATTGGCAAATAATTATACACTGTCGTTGCTTTTAGGATTTTTCAGAGACAAAAATTTTTTAAATATACACAATTTTATGTCTTAAGTGCTTGCATGATTCTCAGAGAACTAGCTACAGTATTCAGTACCTCATAAAAATATTCGAAAATGAGTATTCAGACATGTTTGTGGGTTGAAAGAGTCAAAATGGATCCCAAGAAGGAAAGTTGGCATACAACAGGGAAATCCCAAACACCTAGCTAAGTCCAAAAGCCCACTATGAGAATCCATTCCTCCAAATAAGGGAACAGTAAATGTTTTAAAGAAGGAGAAAATATATTAACAGACATTTTAATTTTTACAATTTGTAAAAAGATGTTTCAATTAACAATGAAAATGGTAGTCATGCTGATATCCTCAGTAATTATATCATTTTTATCATTTCATTTATTTTCCAGTTCAGCATAAAATTTAATGCACAGTTATTTTTCCAAAGTGGAGTAATTATAACCTCTATCCTCCAAAAACCCAAGCCTTAGAGGTTAATTTACACAAACTGGACTTGCTTTCAACTTTGATAGTTACAATAATTTACTCCAGAGCCCACTGCAGACAGGCAGGTCTGTGCACACCCTACCGAGGTCCCGAGTCATGCGCAAGACACCGAATCACCCTCCTGCAGACAGGCAGCCACCTGGTTCCACACTACAAAGACGCAGAGGACACCAAACCACCAGACTAAGGTACTGAGTCACGCTGCTCCCGGGAGAGGTAGGGGCTTCTGAGCCTCCATCCCACTGTTCCTGGTCCAGAGGAAGGGGCTTCCAGGTCACCATTCCTCCTGCCGCTCCCAGCCCACAGGAAAAGGCTTTTGGGTCACCATCTCTACCACTGCTCCCAGCCCCTGTCCCACCGCACCCAGCTCAGAGGAGGTAATCTATGCAGGCCCTAACAGCCTCCTGCCACAGTCAAAATGAGAAAACACGTAAACAAGTCTCAAAACCAGAATTCCAGATCACCTACAGCAACCCCAAAGGGAAATGAGATGGAACACTCTGACACTCAACCACCTGTACCCACTGAACTAACAATAAAAGGGGACCTAGAAAAAATGAAATCAGAAATAATTTCTCAGATAACAGGAGAAATTGTGCCCCTAGTGCAAGACATGATTAATAAATCTAGAGAGGAG
>NW_004624813.1:6857662-6876022 GCF_000247695.1 Heterocephalus glaber | reverse complement strand
GGAAAAAATGGAAATAAAGTCTTTGTAAATAGGGAAGGATGGAGGGGGTGAAGGGAGGGCTAGCAATGGGGAAAAAATAAGAACCAAGATGCATTATGTAAAGGTATATTCCCAATGAGAAATGTAATTGTGTTGTATACCTACAATGTACCAATAAAAGAATTTAATTAAAAAAATAATAATTTACTCCAAATTTACTCAAAAGACCCATCCATTATTTCTGGAACTGCACAATTGCCATCTTTTTGTCTTACATTATTTTCATCTTCTCCAGTTACTACTCTTCTATCAAATTTATTAAATAAGACAGAATTTCCCACAAGAGTAGAAGTAATGATAAAACGTGAAATCAACTAATTATTCACAAAACCCAACCTGTGGGAAAAAAATCTAAGTATCAACTGGATGGATGAATGAATAATGAAACTGTGGTATATTTGTGTGTATGAACACATACACAGTATTATTTAACCTAAAAGAGCAAAATAATTGCCATGTGCAGTAATATGAATGAATTTGAAATATACTATTCTAAATGAGATTAATCAACATGGAAACAAAAATACTGTGATCTCACTCATAGTCAAAAACTTGAAGAAAATTCATATTAATAGAAACCAAAAGGAAAACAAGGACAAGAAATGGGAGGAAAAGAAAATAGAAAGTAGATCAGAGAACACAAATGTGCAGTTAAGTAGAGATGTGACACACTGTATAAGGACTGCAGAAAGTATTCTATACAATGAGGCCTGGTAGGACACACCTGTAATCCCAGCAATCAGCACTTGGGAAGCAAGGCAGTTCAGGGCCAGGTTGAGCTATATAATCAGTTCATTGCAAAACCTTGCTTCAAAAAGCAAAAATAAAACACATTTTTATAGTCATCATCTTTTTTGATAGGAGTACCTAAAGTCTACGCATGTAGCAAATGCCATATATATGTCATTCTTATGTCCCCTTTGAATATTCAAATTTCCAAAGCCATGCCATTAGAGAAACACACATCACACTCATTCTTACCAGGGGACTATGACCCAAGCAGCTTCAGTGACTGCATTGCAACTACCTTAAAGTTTAGCATGATGTTCAACCCTTTCCATTAGGTATAGGTCTCATGATATGGAAAACTGTGAAATATAAGTAATATAATAGGAATAAGTTAAGCATAATGAAAAATTCAGATTCAGAGAAAGGAAATCTACAAACAAAGAAATAAGTGATAAGCAATAATGAAAACTACTGTATAGTGATTAAGTAAATTTCTCTTCTGAGAGTAGAATGAATTCTTTAGTGAATGGATCTGGCTGTCTCTGGTTCAGCCTTTTTGAATGAAAGGAATTCCCTGTAGGAACCATCCTGCTAGGAATGACTAACTGGAGGGGACAAACAGAGATTAAAGACTCAGGTACAGAAATAATTTAGATGAGGGAACTGGGGATTCTTGCCTCCAGAGGACAAAGGGCCCAGAACATTTGGCTCACCTCATTTCCATTCACTTAGACACAGGAGCAAGAAATTAGGTTAAGAGAAAATTCATCTGCCTCCTGTTATCTACAACATGTCCACAGGTAAACATTCAGATCTCAGCTGTATTGACTCTTCTCTGGAATTTACAACATGCTAGCATACCTACATGTTGCCAAAGGAGGCACAGCTTACAGGCTTTTTCTTCTGTGCTTCCAGAGAAGGTCAATTAGGCCTTGATCCTCATTATCTGGTCTCCTACATCTCCCTCTTTTTGTTTTTTTAATAGCATGGCTGAAGCAAAGCAAAGTGCAGTTGCACTTGTTTCATATACTGTGTTCCTCTTCCAAGGTAACAGACTATGAACAAAACATCAAGACAAATAATTAAGACTCCTAGCAATACTTCATACATACTGAAATGACTCTCCAAGGCCCAAGCTGATCCAATGCCAACAGAGTAACCAGTTCCTCCCATTGTCCTACCTCCAGGAACTGCCACAATACTTGTGCTTTGTTTTGACCCATGGATACTGCAGTCTGCAGCCACTGGCATTAACTCTAATACAGAGTGTGGTCACTTTAATTGCTTCTTGTGGTATGGACTCCATTGTTTGTTGGGCCTAAGCCAGGCCCACATTTCATTTCTTGTCAGTGGGGTATCATCTTCATGATATTTAGAGCAACATCAATTAGCCCAGTGATTTTCCTTCTCATATCTAGGGCAGAGACTAAGAACTTTCTCTTCTCGGGGAGGGATAGCCATACCTTTCTTTGTCCAGGGTTGAGTACACTGTTTACAGATATGCCCTGTCTTACCACAATTGAAACATTGTATTTTGGGGACCATAGGTGGAGGGGAAGGTGGAAGAAGAAGAAGAGAAGGGGACTAGGACTCTTTATCCTCATTTTTATCTTCTCTCAAAGGGGCACCAGGTGTGGGATGCTTTCCTGCAGTTAGAGGACAAAGAACTTCATGGACCAAGCTCCATACAGAGAAAGTTTCAGGGACTATAACAGAGCCTTGGCCATGAGCATGCTCCAAACCTTTTCCCACTGGATCTCAACTTTCTACATTAAATGGGCCAGTCTGAGGAAACCAAGGGTTACATTTGATAATATCTTCTAATATGTGAGAAAGTAACTGGATATTGACTTGAATGTCAGATCAACACAACATAATTTCAAATAAATGGACATAATGCTGTACTTCAGTTGATGGATTCTGCTCCATAACCCTGATTGAGGAAAAGTTTTCTGTGTGTACTTAACCCTCTGCAGAACTCTCCATCACTTATTTTTTACAACTTCTGCTGGAGTTAAACTTCCCTGGACAGGTCCCTGTTCCCTGACTGGGGAGTGAATGAAGATGAGAGACAAAAGAAACAGAAAGCTTTCTGCATGCACTTCACCCTCCCCAGAACTCCTCATTTCTTATTCCTTCATCTTCCACTCGAGCTAAACTTTCCTGGTCCGGTCCTTGTTTGGCCACTACTTGTAGGAATTGTCCTGCTACAAATGACTAACTGGAGGGAGTGAACAGAGATTAAAGACAGACACAGAGGTAATTTAGAATGAGGGGGCTGGGGGCTCTTGTCTCTAGTGGACAAACAGCCCTGACTATTTGGGTCACCTCACATTTATTCACTTAGACATGGGAGCAAGCAATTAAGTTAAGAGAAGATTCATCTTTCTCTCGTTATCTACAAGGTGTACCCAAGTAAACATCGAGATCTCAGCTGTATTGACTCTTCTCTGGAACCTGCAACATGCTAGCATGACTGTATGTTGCCAAAGGAGGCACAACTTGGTGGTTTTCTCTTCTGTGCTTGCAGAGAAGGTCAAATAGGCCTTGATCCTCATTATCTGGTCTCCTACAATTCCCTTACTCATTGCCATCTGTACCCTTGGTTTGGATTTCTGCACTGTTTTCTCATGTCACTTATCTTCACTAATTATAGCAAAAGTAAGCTTTTGAGAAAAACTGTTTGAGGGCCTACATAACTCTCTAACTGATTCATAATGGAGAAAATTTGAGGAGAGAGTGGAGCATTAAGGGTTAAATTTCCATAGGTTTTTAGAGGCCAGGCTTGTGAAATTTAAAAAATAATTTTTTGAAAGTAAGATTCTTTTCCCCGTCAAATTCATGTGCAAGTGCTAGTGCTCAATGCTCTCATTCAGAATTTTTTTTTTTCAGGCTAAGACAATGTTTCTTTATTTACTAGCATTTTTGTCTTCTCACTTATGTCTTAAGTCAGTGATGGCACCATGAGATCATTTGAAATAAAAGCCTTGATTGGGAAAGCCACTCTCTAATTTGATTCTGTTGGTGGCCAGGCTCTCATGGCCTGACAGATAATCTTAGCAGAAAACCTTGAAAAGGTTCAGGAAACTGGATTATTTCCTTTTCGAGCTGTCATTTTGCTAAGGAGTGCATTATTTCAGAATTGCAAGCAGTTCACTTTGTCTGTAACATCAATGTGGTATTTTTAAATTACCAGTTTCAAACTTAATGTAGACATATCAAGTTTAGATGCCTGAATTTATATGAATTACTTCTATACATTCAGTTAAATATTTTCTAACATTATTAGCTGGAGAGAGATAATTTAGGTACTTTCAAATAAACATAGGCATATTCTCTGTAAGATATTTTTCTAATTACAGTAAGAATTAAAGAGTACTAAGTGTCATTATTAAAAATGTAGTTTGACTCATAAATTTTACATATATACAAAGTGACTCATCCAAGTTCAGTTTCAAACTAAATCTTCTCATTCCATATTCAATGTAGTTTCTACCATGATGTACCTTGGTACAACTATTAATGTAACCACCATTGACTTGAACTTCATGAAGTTTAAAAGTTTAATTGTATAATACAGGTTTTAAAAATGTGTTTGCCATAAATTTCTGTATTCTAATTTGTTGCTCTGGTGAATTGATTCTCAGAATTCTTATAATTCAATTTTTGAGGTAAGAAAAATTATTAAAGGTTAAGGACTATATTTTTCATTATAAATTGCCATTGCAGTATAATGAAAAATGAAAAGAAGATTAAAAACTGATTTAAACTTTAATCCTTAAATCTCTTCTTCAAGTGATTTTGGTTTTCAATTAATGGTTTTAAGATTTCATATTATGTACAAAGATATTTGTGTTATTATCATGTTTTTGTTGCAAAACCAGGGTTTAGTTTAGCATAAAAATGAAAATAATATTTGAATTCTATTTTAGTAAGAGATTTGATCAACAGGAGAGAGAAGTCATTAATCTGTTTATTACATGTAGTCACAACAGCTTGTTGTTGGAAACAGCATGATTTATTTCTAAACTAGAAAAAAATTAAATGATCAAAAATAAAAGAATATTTGCAAAGTCAGGAATAAAACTCTAGGGATCACTGATATTTTGGCAAAGTGAGTACTGATATGCACACTTCAGCACCTCAATTATTTCCAAGTTACCATTGTGTCAAATGCCAATCTTGACCTTTTTATAAAAACATTTGAAAATAATACTCAGTTTCAAGTTAAAACATGTAGGAAATAAAATTGTCCACACAGTATTTCTTTTAGAAGTTATTTACAAGGACAGACCTCTTTCCAAAAAGTAAAAATATCATTACGTTTTATAATGAATAGTATTCACAAATATTTTGCAACTTTATTTTTTGACTTATGGGTCATCTCCCTGTAGGAATAGCATGGTATAAAAGCAGGAGATTAAGAATCAGAGAAGAGTTTCCTACTTTCACTTAATTTATAATACACTTACAGAGAAAGTCTAATCCATTAGAAGTCAACTAGTTACAAATAAGTAATAAGTATAGTAATCAAAAGCTTATTGCAAGAGTATCTGTTTTAATAATCTTTCACTTATCAGCTGTATAAGTATCTATAACTAACTTAACTAATAAGCCTTGGTCTTCAAATTCATAAACTAAGAATAATGAAAAATAACCTCCAGTATCATTGTAAAAGTAAAGATAAAATTTTAATACATGTTAATTAAGGAATATTCCATTACAACAAGAAGTATAGCTACATGAATTACATGAATGAAATAAAAAATTTAAAATTGACTGAAAAAGGAGGCAAAAGCATCTCATATTATAATGTTATTTTATCTATCCATGAACTCCATGTGCACAGTATTGTGTACTGAAGACAAATGCCAATGAGGTATTGAATGTTATTAATAAAAATTTTTAAATGTTGTTGAATACTATTATCTCCATTTGAAACATGAGATCATAAAGTCACAGTTTAACGATCTGCCTTAAATCATTTAAATAATTATACATAGGAGGAATTTGTACCCAGACATAAAGATGAAATGTTTGAGGTTCATTTCACTCTGTCATATTACTTTCTTGTTTCACATTTTGAAAGTTGCAAACAGAGATACAAGCACTTTATTTTAAACTGAACAGAATAAAATTAGTAAAAATAAATTTTATACTGTTTTCAAAACTACTAAGGAATTAAGAGAGAACAACAGAAATCTTGTATATCACATGGGAAAATGAAAGAAAGGAAATGTCAATGATACGTCAAAAAAAACCATAAAATAAGAAGACTATGTTAGGGTAAAGTAAGTTACAATTACCGTTCAGTAAATGCAAATAGAATGAGTTCGCCTAAGAAAAAGAAGCAAGAAACTTTGCAGACTTGATTTAAAGAAAACCTCAATCATACACTCCTAAAAACACAAGTTTGGGGACTGACTCAAACGGTTTCAAAGTAAAAGAGGAACAATTTCATAAATTAAATGCAAACAAAATGATGCCAATAATATTATTCCAGAGAACTCTTTAGTTTCCTAAGACATACAAGCAGAAACTCTTATTACCATGAAATTTGAAGTTTGTTTATTTTGATAAATCTGTTTTTCATTGTCATAGCAGTGCTTATTGCAGTTATTTCAGAAAATTCATAATTGTAAATGATCACTGAATTTTAAAAAGTAATTTAGCAGTTTTACAAAATAGTGATGTCTTTCTCATGGTTCTTGGAGCCATCTTTTGAAAATGTAAGCATAAGGTAGAGCCTTGCTCTTCCAGTTCTGTGGAAGAGTAACAGCCTGACTTCTGTGGGCACCTTGCTGCTCCAAGTTATAAAACTACTTTGAGTCAGAAAAAAGGGAGAAAGTTTGCTTTTTACTTAAGACCAATCAGCAAGCATAGAGAAACCTATGGTCCCCTTACTTCATCCCAGCTCTTAAAAGCTCTTCTGACCCTTGTTCCTAGAAACTTGAGTACAGCTTGTATTTTTCTTTTCTCCCTTCTTGAATAAAGTCTTCATTGACAGTTTAACTTTATGCAATTCAGTGTTTAATCTGACAGTTAGGGAAGAAACAACCTGGATGTCTTCTCACATGGATGGCTTCATTTATCACCAGCGTCACTTCAGACACCCCTTCTTTAGGTGGCCATTTATAATCTTTTCTTTATCTTCACATTGCTTGTTATGAGAGATAAATGCATATGGATTTATATTTACTCATGTGCAGTTTTTCCCCTACCTATAGTCCATAACTCAATGTTCACAGATTATCTGGCTCACATCAATACCTCAGCTAAATGGAAGGATGGATATGGACAGTCTGGGACTTGTAGACATTGAATACAAGTGACAAGCAGGAGTCTCCCAGGCCAAGGCCTTAGAGATGAGACAAGATGAGACTAGATGGTTATTAAAAGGGAATATAGAGGCACAGATCTTAAAGCAATAAGAGTTTAATTCAACTCAGCAGCTTAAAAACTGACAGAGGTGGCCAGGCCTGGTGGTGGACACCTGTAATCTCAGTACTCAGGAGGTTGAGACAGGAAGATTGCTTCAAGTTCAAGGCCAACCTGGGCTATATAGTGAGTTCAAAGCCAGCCTGAATTACAAAGAGAGACTTTGTCTCCAAAGGAAAAAAAAATGGCAGAGCCAGTTTCAGATGAGAATAATAGAAAAACTCTATAAGTGAAGTTACTGAGATAGACTGGGGATAGATTGAGCCAGAAAATGTAAGTTAGAATTAACTAAGTTTAGTTAATCTTTCTAAAACCTGTCTCTAAATTTAAATTACTCAAAATTTTTGCATTTCCTTCAGAAATACCTTCACACCCTTCTTCCTACTTACATCCCCAAGTTCTTTGTTTACCTTCCTCATAGATTCAAATTTCTTTTGCTGTAAGTTATGAAGTCCTCCTATCATGCCAGGCTTTCTTTATATAAAATTTTCATGTGCTGACTTTCCCTTTACTTTACACATAGCTAATATCTATCATTGTTTTATAATTTACTTCAAATGCCCAATATTTATGTAAGATTTCTTCATTACACCCCAGTGCACTTGAGTCACATGGAGTGTCCTGTGTTTCTTACCATTGGTGACTTTTCTATCACGTTATCCTCTACATCATCTTGTACCTGTAGCCTACCAAGCTTTGGAAACTTCTACCTAATCCCACAGTTACATCATAATTCTTGAGTACAAGAAGAAATGGCACTAATTGTTTTTGATTCCTCATACTTCTTACTATATTGTAGGCATTATAATAGTTAATTACTTACTAGATTATTAGTTAATTAATTATTAATGAGTGTCTAGTCAACATGAGTGACTTTGCAGAAAGAGAGAAGGAAATGTTGCTACCACTTTTCCATTTCATCTTTTTCTCTAAAAGTAAAATAATTTGCTAATATTTACATCTGGAGGAATGACTTAAATTCATAATTTTTCTGTGGTCCTATGAATGAAATTTACAGTTTAAATGATCACTTTATATCCAATTCAGTTTAGTATTGATGAATTACCAATTTTGTACCCAGTGATTATTGTGTAGTAGAAATTGGGGAGTCATAGGTGGCAATAGAAACAATAGGGCTACAAGGAAAATGCTACACATCTTTGTTTCCTTTTTTGCAGTTGTAAATGTCTATAAACTTGGTAATTTAAACAATTATCCATGTATTTTTTTGGATTACCTGATAGCATAAAAGACAAATAACAAGAAATAGGGAGATAAATCTTCTACAAAAGGAAAGGGGACCAAGATTTGGAGAAAGGAGAAAGTGAAGGGAAGGAAAGGGAAGGAAAAGAAAGAGAATGGAAGGTAAAGGAAGGAAGGAAGATAAAAAAACAAATTGAACTCCTAGCAACCAGCGGACTGGTGAGGAGCTCAGCCATGTGGAGCTGGACTGCCACCCTGCTCCCACTCCAGCATCAGAGTGAGGAGTGGAGCTGCACAGGTGTCTTCAGCACCACTCCATCCCCCCAACCCCGCCCTTTGGCCTCCTGGCTGCCCTGGTACCTGGATCTGCACCACCAAGGCACAGGGGATCATAAAGGGAATTGTTCTGAACCCCAGAAGATAGAGCAGAAGTGAACAACAGAAAGAGGGCCTCTCTCAGGCCCCTTGATGAAAAGTGAAGAGAATCTGCAATAAATTCACACCAGACCACCTTAGTTGGTAAGTTGAAGGGATCACCTCCTCCCATTGGAACCTGGACTATTTTCAGGGGAAGGGCAGCTGGAACCTGCAGTAGAACCTTACAGAGTTCAACCCTGCAGGAGGTCAGGAGCTCAACTTGGGACTTGAAGCCAGAAATCTGCCTGAATCTCAGGGGTCTGCTGCTGGCTTGCTGGTACTTAATGAATTAGGTCTGCACACTGCTGCCAGTGTTGTCTATTGTGACAGCAGAAACATTCACTGAAGGAGGTCCTTCATTTTTTGTTGCTATTTAAAATTCTTTTCTTTTCTTTTTAATTTTTTTCTACTCTTTTCAAATTTTTTTTTCTTCTTTTTCTTCTTTTTCTTTTCTTTCTCTCTGTCACTCTAGCTCTCTCACTCTCCCACATTGCTCTTTATCTCCCTTTTTATTCCTGCTCCTGCCTTAATTTGTTTTTCCTTTTTTTTTCTTTGCTTAAATTCTTTTATTGGTACATTTTATGTATACAATACATTTACATTAATCATTGGGTGCTTGTAAATGTACATGATGTATCTTGGTTCTTATTTTTTTTCCCCATTCCAGGTGCTTCCTTCACCCACTCCACCCTTCTTTATTTGCCAAGACTTTGTTTCAATTTTTTCCTTTTCTGATAATTTTTCCTTTCCCTTCTTTAAATTCCCCTTCCCCTCCCACTTCGACTACCACTTTGGACCTTTTCTTCCAATTTCAAATTATCAATTATTCATTTTAATAATTTTAATACTTATTTACACTTTCAGTTTCTCACACTAGAAAAACTATTTGGTATTTACACATGTGTGTCCTATTTATTTCACTTAAGATTGTAGCCTCAATATGCATCAATTTAGCTATAAATGTCTCTAATTTCTCGTTCTTTATGGCTGAGTAATACTGCATATTATAAAAAAAACCCCACATCTTCTTTATCCAGTCTCCTATGGGCACTTGGGCTGTTTCCAAGTTTTAGCTATTACAAACTGTGCTGCTATAAACATGGGTGTATATATATAGTTGTGGTACAATTCTTTTAATTCTTTTGGGAAGATACTCAGCAGGGGAATAACCAGGTCAAATAGGACCTCTAGTCCTAGTTCTTTGAGGTATCGCCATACTGATTTCCATAGTGGTTGCACCAGTTGGCACTCCCTCCAACAATGGAGAAGGGTTCATTTCTTCCCACACCCCAGCCAGCATTTGTTAATGGTCGATTTCTTGATAGCAGTCATTCTTACTGGGGTGAGGTGGAATCTCAGCCTTGTATTCATCTGAATCTCTCGATCGACCAGTGATGTTGAACATTTTTTCATATGTTTATTTGCTGCTTTAACTTCTTTGTCTGAGAAATGCCTATTCATTTCAGATGGGCATTTTTGAATTGAGTTTTTAAAATATGGGGGGGGTGACTTTTTCCAGTTCTTTATATATTCTAGATAGTAGTCCTTTGTCTGAGGTACAGCTGCTAAAAATATTTTCCCATATTGTAGGTTGTCTCTTAGCTCTGCTGGTGGCTTCTCTTGAAGTGCAGAGTTTTTTTAATAAGATAAGATCCCAGTTGTTGATTTTTGTGCTAGTTCCCATGCTACTGAGGTTTTGTTCATAAAGTCTTTTCCTATGTTAATGTCTTCAAGAGTTCTACCTAACTTATCTTCCAGCAAGTTTGGTGTTTCTGTTTTAATTTTAGGTTTTTAATCCACTTTGATTTTAGTTTAGTGCATGGTGATAGATATGGGTCTAGTTTTATTCTTTGGCATGTTAAAATCCAGTTTTTCCAACACCATTTATTAAATAGGACATCTTTCCTCCGATGCAGGTGGTTGGCTCCTTTATCAAAGATGAGGTGGCTGAGTATGTCTGGAGTTGTTTTTGCATCTTCTAATCTGTTCCAGTGATCCTCGGGTCTGTTTCTTTGTGAGTACCATGTTTTTATCACAGTAGCTTTATAGTATAGTCTCATGTTGGGGATTGTGATACTCCCTGCCATGTCTCTGTTGCTTAGAATTGTTTTAGCTATTCTAAGTCTCTCCTGGTTCCAAATGAATTTTTGGATTGTTTTCTCTAGTTCTGTGAAGTATATTATTGGAATTTCAATTAGGATTGCACTGAATCTATATAGTAGTTTTGAAAGTATGGCCATTTTCACTATATTGGTTCTTCCTACCCCAGAGCAAGGGATGTCTTCCCATTTTCTTATATCCTCTTTGATATCTTTTTGCAGAGTGCTGTAGTTTTCAATGTAGAGGTCTTTTGTTTCCTTTGTTAGATTGATTCCTAGATATTTCTTTTTTTGGATGCTATTGTAAAAGGAATTGTTTCCCTAATTTTTTTCTCAGTGAGTCTCTTATTTGTGTATAAGAAGGCTATTGTGTTTTCAGTGTTAACCTTATATCCAGCTACTCTACTGAATCTGGCAATTAAGTCTAGAAGTCTTTTTTAGAGATTTTTGGGTCTTTTATGTAAAGCATCATATCGTCAGCAAACAGTGACAGTTTAATTTCTTCCTTTTCTATCTTTATTCATTTTATTTCTTTATCTTGTCTAATTGCTGTGGCTAATGTTTCCAGAATTCAACAGGAGTGATGATAGAGGACATCCTTGTCTTTTCCTGATTTTAGTGTGAAAGTTTTCATTTTTTTACCATTTAGTGTGATGTTGGCTGTTGTTTTTTCATAGATAGGCTTAATCAAGTTGAGATAAAGACCTTCTATTCCAAATTTCTGTAGGATTTTTATCATGAATTGTTGTTGGATTTTGTCAAATACTTTTTGTGCACATATTGAGATAATCGTTTGGCTTTTGTCCTTGACTCTGTTAATATAGTGTATTACATTTATTGATTTATGTATGTTGAACCATCCTTGCATCCCAGGGATAAATTTGACTTGGTCAGGGTGCATGATCTTCTTGATGACCCTTTGATTCTGTTTGCCAGTATCTTGTTGAGGATTTTTGCATCTATGTTCATTAGGCAGATTGGTCTGTAGTTCTCTTTTGGCTGGGTCTTTCCTTGGTTTTGGAATCAAAGCAGCACTTGCTTCTAGGAATAAATTTGGAAGTATTGCTTCCCTTTCAATTTTATTGATGAGTTTAAAGAGTAATGGCAATATTTCTTCTTTAAATGTCTTGTAGAATTCAGCAGTGAAGCCATCAGGACCTGGGCTTTTCTTTTTTTGGTAAATTTTTTATTACATTTTCAATTTCACTAACTGTAATTGGGGTGTTTAGAATTTCTATGTGTTCTTTGTTTAAGTTTGGCAGTTTGTACTTATCTAAGAATCTGTCCATTTCTTCTGTGTTTTCCATTGTATTAGAGCACAGGTTCTCAAAGTAGGTATTGATGATCCTTTGGATTTCTGCCAGATCTGTTGTAACTTCACCTTTTTCATTCTTAATTGAATGGATTTGAGCCTATTCTTTCCTTTTTCTGATAAGGTTGCCTAAAGGTTTATTAATTTTATTTATTATTTCAAAGAACCAATTCTTTCATTGATTTACTTTTTGTATCATTCTCTTAGTTTCCATTGCATTGATTTTTGCTCTGATCATTATAATTTCCTCTCTTGTATGAGCTTCGGGTTTATTAATCTCTTCTTTTACTAGGAGCTTGAGGTTCTGCATTAGGTTGCTTATATGAGTTCTCCGTTCTCCTAATATGTCCTGCCCTAATTTGGATTTCTACTTTCTTTTTCTTTTCTTCTCCTTTTCCTTCTTTTGATTGTCATTACTTTCAAAGAAAAGTGAACACAGTTTCTAGTCTCCCTATTGCTATTAGGTTGTTGTGTTCTCATCTTTGTTCTTCCATTCTGTCTTTTCCTCTAGTCTTCAACAGTTTCCTAGAGTTTGTGTGATCTTCCTGTGTCCCCTCACCTCACTGCTAACATTTCCCTATCCTTCTACCTATCTCTCCCTCCTCAACTCCTTCTAAGTCTGAATCCCAAAGGTTAGAGTTGCTATATTGAAGACTTTATTCACTATAAACATATTTTGGGCTGGTCCTCCATTTTGATTTAATTCACACAGTTAAAAGTGATAGATTAATAACTACCACAAATTGTCATTTTCTAAGCTGTGCTTGGTGGTATTGTGTTGCTGATTGTACCACTTGGGCTTAGGTGTTGTAATTGATCTAATCAGTTGTTCTTCTAGGAATAATGAAAATGAAATTGCTTCAGAGTCATTAGAGACTCAAAAGCTAAAGACCAGCTATATTTGGAAGGCACCTCTGAGAAGCAATCATTCCATAAGGGCTCTAAATACAAGCAATGAAAATACTCACAATAAGCAATATTGAAGTATCAGCCCAGGAATTAAACCAAAAATAGCACCAACAACAAAAATAGAAATGAGAAGACACCTAAAGAAGGTGCAAACCCAGAGTTCCAGCTCACCACAGGTAAAATCTGGGGCAACAAAGTGGATAAATCTGATAGTGAACCACCTGTACACTCTGAACTGATAGCATGGGAAGTAACAAAACAGATAAATGAGGCTCCAGAAAAATACAAAATAATAATAATTTCCCAGATAACTACAGAGATGGTGAGCAGAACAAAAGACATGATTAAAGACTCTAGAACAGAAACAGGTTAAAAAAAAATAGAGAGACATGAGCTCAGGACCATGATGAAAGCCATGAAGGCCCAGCATAGGAAAGAAATGAAAACCATGAACACCCAAAATAGGAAAGAAATTGAATCCATGCAACAGATTCAAACAGATATCAAGATTTAAAACTCCATTGAAAGTATTCACACCAGATTGAGCCAATGTGAAGATTTAATACCAGATATAGAGGACAGGATTGTGGTTAGTGAACATGAAAACAGAGGTTTCTTAAAAATAGTAAAGGACCACAAGAAATCAATCCAGCAGCTGCTGGATAATGCAAATGAGTATAAGACTGATAGGAGTCCATGAAAAAGCAGAAGAAAGTACAAATGACCTTAAAAAAGCTGTTCACAGAAGTAATGGCAGAAAACCTCCCAAGCAGAGGAAAAGAATTTGACATACAGATAAGTGAGGCATATAGGACTCCAACTGGCCATGATTGAGGAAAATCTACACCCAGACATATAATAGAATCCTAGAAACTCAACAGAAGAACAAAATCCGACAAGCAATTAGAGAAAAGAAACATATCACATACAAAGGAAAGCCCATTAGAATCACAGCAGACTTTTGAACACAAACCCTCAAGTCAAGTAGAGTCTCAGGTGAAGTATTTGAAGCCTTAAAAAAAAATAACATCCAACCTAAATTGTTGTATCCTGCAAAATTCTCTTTCAAATTTTATGGAGAAATTAGATACTTCCATGACAAAAAACACCAGAGAAACTTCATGAATACCAAACCCACACTGCAAACAACTTTAAACAATATCCTAGAAAAAGACAATGAAGGTCACAACTCCATGAGAAGCAACAGAGTGAAGCCATTAGGCAAGGCAAGAAATTAAAGGGAAAGGAGGAAAATAAAAAATAAAAGATCCAACAACAGGAAAATATCATGACAATGATAAGTCAATATGTATCAATTATATCCATTAAAGCTAATGGCCTTAATTCACCAATCAAAAGAAATGGACGATCAGAATGGATTAAGAAGCAAAATCCAAAAATGTGTTGTAGACAAGAAACACACTTAATTCGAAAAGAAATTCATAGACTGAAAGTAAAAGGATAAAAACAATTCTGCATACAACAGGAACCCAGAAAAAAGTAGGGGTAGCTATTTTATTTGCAGAAAAGGTAGCTTTCAAAACAAAACTAATTAAAAGAGACAAAGAAGGTCACTACATCCTTGTAAAGGGAACAATCCAAGAAGAAGAGATGACAATCATAAATATATATCCACCAAATACTAGTGATCACAACTATATAAAACAAACATTAATGGACATGAAAAACCAAATAATCACTAATACAATTGTAGTGGGGGACCTCAATACCATACTGTCACAAATAGACAAATCATCTAGACGGAAAATCAACAATGAAATATTACAACTGAACCAAACTTTTGAACAAATGGACTTAATAGATGTCTACAGAGTCTTCCACCCCACCAAATCAGAATATATATTCTTTTCAGCTGCACATGGGTCATTCTCCAAAATAGATCACATGCTAGCTCATAGAACACGTTTAAGTAAATGCAAAGGAATTGAAGTTATCCCATGTATATTATCTTATCATAGTGCAATTAAACTGGAGATCAATAGCATAAGAAACCACAAGAACTTCACAAAATCATGAAATTGATTAACACTCTCCTGAACAACCAATGAGTCACAGAGGAAATTAAAATAGAAATTAGACAGTTTAAACAATTAAATGATAGTGCCAATACAACATACAGTAACCTATGGGACACAATGAAAACAATTCTATGAGGAAAATTCATAGAAGTGGATGCCTATACTAGGAAAACAGAGTAAGCATAAATAAACAATCTAATGCTAAACCTCAAGTTCTTAGAAAAAGAGCAAAACAAACCCAAAGCTCTTACAAGGGAGGAAATTATAAAGATCAGAGCAGAACTCAATGCAACAGAGACTAAGAGAATAATACAAAACATCAACAAATTTAAGAAATTGTTCTTTAAAAGAATGAATAAAGGGCTGGAGATTTAGCTCAGTGGTTACAGCACCTCCCTCACAGGGACAAGGTCCCACATTTGATCCCCAGTACAAAAAGAAAAAAAAGAAGAAGAATAAAATTGATAAACCCTTAGCTAACCTTATCAAAAAAAGGGAAGAAAAGTCTCCAATCCAGGTAATTAGAAATGTAAGGGGTGAAATCACAACAGATCTAGCAGAAATCCAGAATATCAACAATACCTACTTGGATAAACTATACTGCAATAAAATGGGAAACACAGAAGAAATGGACAGATTCCTAGATACATATAAATTACCAAAGCTTAAATGAAGAAGATATAAAAATTCTAAACACCTGAATTCCAATCAGTGAAATTCAAAATATAATTAAAATTTACCAACAAAGAAAAGCCCAAGTTCTTCTAGCTTCACTGCTGAATTCTACAGGAAATTTAGGGAAGACCAAATGCCACTTCTTCTCAAATTCTTTAATGAATTTGAAAAGGAAGCAATACTCCTAAATTCATTCCTGGAAGCAAGCATTATTTTGATTCCAAAAGCAGAGAAAGACCCAACCAAAAAAGGCCAATTTCCCTAGTGAACATAGAAGCAAAAATTCTCAGTAAGATACTGGCAAACAGAATACAGAGGATCATCAAGAAGATCATACAACCTGACCAAGTGGGATTCATCCCAGGGATGCAGGGATGGTTCAACATATATAAATCAATAAATGTAATATACTCTATTAACATAATCAAGGAAAAAAAACCATATCATCATTTCAATAGATGAAGAAAAAGTGTTTGACAAAATCCAACACCCATTCATGATAAAAACACTACAGAAAATTGAAATAGGTGATCTTTATCTCAACCTGATAAAGGCTATCTGTGAAAAACCAACAGCCAACATCATACTAAATGGTCAAAAATTTAAAGCTTTCATGCTAAATTCAGGAGCAACACAAGGATGTCCACTATCACCACTCCTTTTCAATAAAGTTCTGGAAACATTAACCACAGCATTTAGAGAAGACAAAGAAATAAAAGGAATAAAGATAGGAAATGAAGAAGTTAAACTGACATTATTTGCTGATGACATGATATTATACATAGAAGACCCAAAAAACTCTGCTAAAAGATTTCTAGACTTAATTGACAGATTCAGTAGAGTAGCTGGATACAAGGTAAACCCTCAAAAATCAATAGCCTTCTCATAAACAAATACAGACTTTCATAATAGTATCCAAAAAAATGCAACATCTAGGAATCAATCCAATGAAGGGAGCAAAAGACCTCTACATTGAGAAGTACAGCACTCTGCAAAAAGAGATCAAAGAGGATATAAGAAAATGGAAAGAAATCCCCTGTTCCTAGGTAGGAAAAGCCAATATAGTGAAAATGACCATACATACAAAACTGTTATACAGATACAATGCAATCCCAATTGAAATCCCAACAGTATATTTCACAGAACTAGAGGAAACAAGCCAAAAAATCAATGGGAACCAGAAGAAACCTAGAATAGCAAAAGTAATTCTAGATAACAGAGATATGGGAGGGGGTATCACAATCGCCAACTTCAAACTATACTACAAAGCCACTGTGTAAAAAAAAACCAGCATGGTACTGGCAAAGAAACAGATCTGAGGATCAGTGGAATAGATTAGAAGATGCAGAAACAACTCTAGACATACTCAGCTACCTCATCTTGGACAAAGGAGCCAACCATCCTCAATGGTGGAAAAATAGCCTGTTTAGTAAATGGTGCTGGAAAAACCTGATTTCAATGTGCCAAAGATTAAACCTAGACCCCTATCTTTCACCAAGCACTAAATTAAGATCAAAGTGGATTAAAGATCTAAATATTAAAACAGAAACACTAAATTTGCTGGAAGATAAGTTAGGTGGAACTTTCAAAGACATTGGCATAGGCAAGGATTTTATGAACAAATCATCAGTAGCATGGGAACTAGCAAAAAGAATCAACAACTGGGATCTCATTTTATTAAAAAGCCTCTGAACTGCAAGAGAAACCACTAACAGAACTAAGAGACAACCTACAACATGGGATAAAATTTTTACCAGCTGTTCCTCAGACAAAGGTCTGCTATGTAGAATATATAAAGAACTAAAAAAAGTCAGAACCCCCCAAATAAAGACTCAATTTAAAATTGGGCATTTCTCAAACACAGAAGTAAAAGCAGCATATAAACATATGAAAAAATGTTCAACATCACTGGTCATTGGAGAGATGCAGATGAAAACAATGCTGAGATTTCACCTCACCCCATAAAGAATGGCTGCTGACATGAAATCAACCAACAACAAATGCTGGTGGGGTTATGGGGAGAGAGAAACCATTCTTCATTGTTGGTGGGAGTGCAGACTGATTCAACCACTGTAGAAGTCAATATGGAGATACCACAAACATCTAGGATTGGAAGTCCCGTTTGACCCAGCTATTCCTCTCCTGGACATCTTCCCAAAAGAATTAAAAATATCATACCACAGTGATATATGCTCACTCATGTTTATAGAGTCACAGTTTGTAATAGCTAAAACTTGGAAACAGCCCAATTGCCCATCAACTGGAGACTGGATAAAGAAGATGTGGGGTTTGTTTTTTTATAAAATGGAGTAATATACAGTCATAAAGAATGAGAAATTAGAGACATTTATAGCTAAGTGGATGCACATTGAGGCCATACTCTTAAGTGAAATAAATAGGACACACATGTTTATAGAGTCACAGTTTGTAATAGCTAAAACTTGGAAACAGCCCAATTGCCCATCAACTGGAGACTGGATAAAGAAGATGTGGGGTTTGT
>NW_004624813.1:6803907-6857562 GCF_000247695.1 Heterocephalus glaber | reverse complement strand
TGTGTAAATACAGAATAGTTTCTCTAGTGTGAAAAACTAAAGGTGTAAATAAGAATCAAGATGTATGACTGATATTGTGAAATAGGAAGAAAATGTCTAAAGAAGTACAGGAAGTGGGAGGGTTAGGGGAAAAGAAAGAAGGGAAAAGAAAAAATATGAGTAGAGAAAGAACTTGGAAACAATATCTTTGTAAATAGGGGAGGGTGGAGGGGGTGAAGGGAGGGCAGGGGAATAGGGAAAAAATAAGAACCAAGGTACATCACATAAAGGTACAGGATCCCAATGATGAGTGTAACTCTATTGTATACCTAAAATATACCAATAACCTTAATGGAAAAAAAGAATTGATTTGTGTTATGTATACATAATAATTTCCCATGAGAAATGTAATCATCATGTACAGTGAGAATGTTCAAATAAAAATAAAAATGTTTAAAAAATAATTAATTACAAAAAAATAAAAAACCAAAGTGAATATAACTTGGGGAAAAAAATGGTGTTGATGGAGTTATAATACTTCTAAGGTGAAACCTACTTAACTTTTATGCATTATGAGGGCCCACCTAAATTTTTGGCTATGGCCCATCATATCAATCTCTGCTTTCATCAACAAATCTCCTCTAATTCACCTTAATCACATGATCTCATGATTCTTAAAGTAATCATCCCTGAGACATGTCTTTTACTCTGTGTGCTAATTACCTTCTGTTGCCATAACAAATTATCATGCTCTGGTGGCTTAAAACAGAAGAAATTTGTTCTCTCATTCTTGAGGGTAGAAATCTGGAATCATTTTTGCCAAGGAGGATCTCTGTTCAGTGCTTCTCTTGTAGCTTTTGGTAACTTTTCCCAATCTGTGAAGTTCTGAACCTACTACTCCAATTTCTGCCTCCATAAGTAAATGGAATCTCCTCTCTTTGAACATGCATCATCACATGCCCATCTTCCTTGGGTGTGCATGTGTCTCTGTCTTCTGTTTTAATCAAGAAATGAGCCATTGGACCAGGTGGTGTCACAATAATGCAGTATGATCTCACATTAACTAATTACCTCAATGGCTGTAAAATAGCTTCAGTTCATTTTACTCTCTGAAAGGATTATGAGGATTCTTTCTTAGGTGGAAATAACCAGAGTAAAAAATCACATCATAACTACAATCTTAGAGGGAGTTTTATTGAGTTAGTCAAGACTCACTTATCCCTACTCTATGTTTTCCCACAAGCTTTTCATAGAGCTTAAGGGATAATAAAATAGTTGTTAATATTATCAAAATAATCTAACTTCATAATAAGTGCATCACTTTTTCTCCTGATCTCTGCATTTTATATACAGGCAGTATACCATTAGTTATTCCAGAAGCCAGACAAATTTGAGAATTTCCAGAGAAGTTGTATTGTGAATGATGTTAAATGTGGCTATTTACAACACAATCAGCAATAGATATCTTTTCTTAATATATTTAATTGATAGCAAGTCTTGAAAATAATTTCTTGGAATTTGTTTCAGGTGAAATAGATTTCTTGTCCTTCAAAATAGTAGAATCAGTATTTCTAAGACTAGTAATATTGGGGGTAATTTACCAATTATTGTATTCATGGGGATCTAATAATTTCAGCAGAGGTGGAGCTACTAGTTCCTGTGTGATGTCAGGGTGTTTGTTGATGGGGGGCTGCAACCAAGGAAAACAGAAGTCGTAAGTGTCTGGACATTTCATCTCCCAGCTATTAGTTATTGCTATAAGACAAGGAATTTGAAATTTTTTCTGAGATTGAAGTCTATTTTGATAACAATAATATACTTCTATGTGCATACTATTCTAGTCCTGTCTTTTGGGTTTTTTTTTTTGTTTTTTTGTTTTTGGTACCAGGGATCAAACTCAGGACCTTATGCTTGTGAGGCAGGCAGTAGAACCACTGAGCTAAATCCCCGGCTCTAGTACTGTCTTAATCAGTCTTAAATATGATATATGTTCAATAATACTGAATTGCTGAATATGCATACTACATTCTGATTTTAAATATGTAATACTGAAGGAGAGGTGTAAACAAACAATCAGAAGTTGTTATCTGGTCAAAAAGTGTTTGAAATGACTGGTTGACAACACTGTAGTTTTGCAAATTTTTGTGGACTCTGAAAAGATTTGCATGGGACAACACTATTTGTTAACCTTGACTAAAAAAAAGGAATAGAGAAATAAAGATCTAATTTTGCACATGAGGACAAAAACATAGGTATAACCTGATTATTAGTGTGTAATGTGTGTATATCAAAAACATGAGTATGTCCCTTTTTTCATATTTTCCCTAAGCTAAGAAAAAATGAATTAATACAGAATTTCTCCAAATTCCTGGTTCTGTTAAGCCAATTCTCTTTCCACAAATTAAAATATGTTCACAGTATAGGCTTATAATTTTAATTAGCAGACTTTGGAATGCAATGCATTTCTAAATCATCCTATAAAGGCAAAAACAGGAAACTTGTTCCTACACCTCATGATAAATATAGGAGCAGAATCCAAAGAGTAGAGAAATTTATCTCTAAATATGGAGTTCTCCTCTGGAAAGGATAAGTAGAGAATAAAACGTAATTTCTAAAATGGATCTTTTACAAAGTTACATTGTGCTGCTTAATGACACATAGATCCTGATGAGCATTCCAAATTACAAGGTAGTTGTTCAAATAGAATTTAAACCAAGGGCTTCATTGATATCCTTCCTATAACAAGGGGCTCTTTTAATTAGAAAATCTATGCTGCTTTCTTTCCTGGCAGCATTTGTGAGGGCTCCAACCAGAAAGTTCTCACAGGCAACCAAATGCAGAAAACACACAGATATTCTTTGCTTTGAATAATTGTCTCAGACCCCTTGCTTGCCATATCCATAAACATTCCAAAGAGCAGAAATCAATGAATGCTGTCCCATCGGATTTTAAATAGTGAAGGGAGTATCTTCTAGGTCAAGTGAACAAAATTTTGCTTTCTCTTTTTATTAGCTTATATCCATATGACACAAGATTTTGGCTCAGTTGGTGTCTGTTCATGTACTAGAGGGAGAGATAACTGTAGAAAACACTGTCATTTTCAATTATACCATCCGTTCTTGTTTTGTTTTCTGTCTGTAATAAAAATATGCTATTGTGTGCATATACTGTACCTGCAGATGTGTTGGAAATTGCTACACAATCTCATATCTACTCAGACATCTCACTTCATTTGACCATCTACACTATTATGGATTAACAGCACAATCGTTATCATTATTTTTACATTTTTACTTCATTTGGCTGTCATTGGCATAGAAGTATTATTTTTGAAATAGTCTGCTATTGTAATGTTAATAATACAGAGATCTTTTGTACCAGTTACCCATTTTCCCCAATGGTAATATTTTGCAAAATTACAGTAGAATACCATCAATAGGATACTGAAATTGCAGTCCACTTATCACAGTTAGATTTTTCCAGTTTCACTTGCTCTTGTATGTGGGTGTATGTGAATATTTAGTTCTATTCAATGTTACCAGATATGCAGATTTTCATATATATCATCACAACCTGGGACAGAATAGTTCTATCCAAACAAGAATGCTTCTTATGTCCTTTACAAACTATCACCTCCTCCCTTATGCACCCAACCTACACATACTGGAATCTCCAACTATCATATTTATTTATTTTTTATAGCAGTGAATTTTCACATCAGAAAAACAGAACACACAAATAACCTAATGATATATCACATAGTCCTAGTCAAACAAGAACAGTCTAACTCAAAGCTAATTTAAAGAAGGAAATTATAAAGATTAGGGTATAAATTAATGAATTGAGAGATATTTAATTTTTTGATCATCTGTTGTTTAAGACCAGAGCTACTAATTTTAATAGTTGCTGTATAGATTTTTAAGATATATTATCATAAATTAGCATAAAATATGTAAAGATTTAAGAAGCATGTAATGAAAATTACAGTACAGGTATTATGAGTATTTGAACCATAATTGGAATTTAGGAAGTGTTGCTATTGGTTACAAGGGGATGATGAATGAACTAGGTTGAGAAAAGCTACTTAGGCTGGAGAGTCCAGGCATAAAATGGTGGTTCTTAAAGTTTAGTGTGCACTAGCACACATTAGAATCACTGAGAAAAATTGTTCAACACTGATTGGTAAGTGTTATCCCCAGAGTTTCTGACTCAATAGGTCTGGAGTTGGGTCTCAGAATTTCCATTTCTAATAAAATCCCTAAGCCATTAGTCTAGCTTTGAAAACCACTTGAGTATATGTTAGAGTTTATGTTGAATACCGGACCTTGAAAGAAGGTATTCAAATGGAGAAAGAAACTGGCTTAGGAGTCTTTATTTTATAGGCAGTGTGAAACCTTGATAGGTTTTTGAGACCAAGGCCACAGATTAACAGTGCACAAAGAACAATTTAGTGATAGTTAAGCTTGTTCCAGAATCGAGGAAAGAAATGCACAGAGACACAGAATTTGGGTAAAAAAACAAAACCTTTACTTGTAAGTGGGCGGGACCGCTAGAAACTCCCCTGATCAATGTCTGCACTGTCCTTTGTTTTACCATTTCCTTTTATATCTTCTTTTAGCCATTACCTCATTCCTAATGGTCTTAGTAAAATTTCTGTTTCCCTTTTACAACTAGTTCCTGTTAATGGTTATAGTCACAGACATATAACAAACAGATGGGACTTAAAACACATACATTGTAAACTACCTAAACATTTCTACTTTATTTTTCTCCAGGTTAAATGTTATCTACAGGTAGGTTACAGGTCAAAGGGTCACTTAGCCATCACCTTGAGCAACAAGAGTAAAAGGAAAGGTAAATCTTAAAGGAATGCATTACTTATTCTACTTCAGCTACCTTAATAACTAACCTATAGTTTAAATTTTTCTCTATCAAGCTAAACATATTGAAAGCAAAATTATGGAAACATTGTGGACTGAATATGAAAACTGAATGTGGTGGAAAAGTATTTGCTTTAGAAACAGAACCCACCAATCCTAATTAAAAAAGAAATATCCTGATAACAGAACAGAATTGGGGAATGGAGATTTACATCTTCCAGCTCCTGTTTTGCTTTCTTTTTCTTTCCCTTTTTTTTGTATTTCCATGTTCCTTGCATCTTTCTCTCCATTTCTTAAAAAATAAACTTTTCTTTACTCATTAAGTTTATTGGTACATTTTAGATACATTATGATCACATTCATCACTGGGAATTTGTACCTGTGCATGATATATCTTGGTTCTTGTCTTTTTCCCATTCCCCTTCCCTCTCATCCACTCCTTCACCCATCCCTATTTACAAGAACTGTGTTTCTGATTTTTAATTCCTTTTTTCATATTTTTTGCTTTCCTTTCCCCCACACGCCCTCTCTACTTCTTCTTTGCCTTTGGCCCTTTTCTTCCTATTTCACATTTTCTGCTATACATTTTGGTCCTCATTTACACTTTCAGTTTCTCATACCAGAGAAACTACTTAGTATTTACCCATGTGTGTTGTATTTATTTCACTTAATAGTATGGCCTATAGTATGTGTATCCATTTAGCTATAAGTGTCTCAAGTTTATCATTCTTTATGGCTGAGTAGAACTCCATTCTATTAACAAAAAACCCACATCTTTATCCAGTCACCAGTTGATGGACATTTGGGTGTTTCCAAGATTTAGCTATTACAAACTGCTGCTGTATACATGGGTGTGCATATATCTTTGTGGTATGATGCTTTTAATTCCTTTGGAAAGATACCCAGCAGGGGAATAGCTCAGTCAAATTGGACCTAGATTCCTAGCTTTTTGAGGAATCTCCACACTGATTTCCACAGTGGTTGCACCAGTCTGCACTCTCTGCAACAGTGGGGAAGGGTTCCTTTTTTCCCCACAGCCCCACCAGTGTTTGTTATTGGTTGATTTCTTGATAGCAGCCATTCTTTCTAGAATGAGGTAGAATCTCAGCATTGTTTATATTTTCATCTCTGGAATGACTAGTGATGTTGAACATTTATTCATATAGTTTATATGCTGTTTCTACTTCTTCATCTGAGATATGTCCATAAGATGCCCATTTTTGGATTGGGTCTTTAAATTTAGGGGGTCTTATTATTTTAAGTTCTTTATATATTCTAGATAATAGACCTTTGCTGAGCAAAAGCTGGTAAAAAAAATTTTCCCATATTGTGAGGTGTCTCTTCACTCTGTTGGTGGTTTCTCTTGCTGTGCAGAAGCTTTTTATAAAATGAGATGCCAGTTGTTGATTAATAACCAAATTCAATAGAGTAGCTGGACTCAAAGTCAACACTCAAAAGTCAATGGCCTTCCTGTACATGAACAGCAAACTCATGAGAGGAACTGAATAAACAACTCCTTTCACAATAGCATCCCAAGAAATGAAATACCTAGGAATCAATCAAATGAAGAAAATAAAGGATCTCTACTGTAAAAACTGCAGCATTCTGAAAAAAGAGATGGAAGAGGATATCAGAAAATAGAAACATATCCCTTGTTCTTGGGTAGGAAGAACCAATATAGTGAAAATGGCCATACTTCCAAAACTGCTATATAGATTCAATTCAATTCCAACAGCATATTTCACAGAACTAAAGAAAACAATCAAAAAATCATCTGGAAACAAAAGAGATCTAGAATAACAAAAGCAATTCTAGGCAACAAAGACAAGGCAGGGGGCATCACAATCCCCAAATTGAAACTATAGTTCAAAGCTACTATGATAAAAACAGCATGATACTGGCAAAGAAACAGACTCAAAGATCAATGGAACAGATTAGAAGATGTAGTAGAAACAGCTCCAGAGATATACTCAGCCACTTCATTTTGACAAAGGAGCAAAACACTCTCACTGGAGGAAAGATAGCCTCCTTAATAAATGGTATTGGAAAAACTGGCTTTTAACTTGCCAACGATTAAAACTAGACCCAGGCCTCTCACTATGAACCAAACTAAAATCAAAATGGATGGAAGATATTTAAGATATTAAAACAGAAACACTAAACCTGCTGAAAGATAGGTTAGTCAGAACTCTTGAGGATATTGGCGTAGGGAAAGACTATGAACAATGCATCAGTTGCAAGAGAACTAGAAAAAAATAATCTGTTTCAGAAATAAATACCAAGACCTCTTAGGCTGTTACATAATTTTCCTTACTTTTTCTTATATATTGTGAATAATGATTATTGAAGTTCCTAGACTATAATACTGTGGTTTGTAGTTGTGGTTTGAATTATAAATATTAAATGACTTAACATGCTTTAGAGGTTTTCTATTAAGCCTTCAAATTATAAATTCTACATTATTCACTTTGTTTATACTGCTGCTCTCTCTGTGTCATTTTATCCCTATTTTCTCTTTTCTCTTTTTCTACAGAGTTTTCAAGTAACACTTTATTTCATCAAAAAAGAACTGTAACTACAAGGGAAAACTAACCTCCAAAGAGCAAAACTTAGAGATTACACTATTTTTTATTATACTTTAGAAAGGTTTTCCATGAATTCTAAAACACTATATTTAAAAACAATAATGAGAGTCCATTTTATTTTCCTGTATAAATTGAAAGAGCCACACAAGTTATTATTTTCTGGTCAAGTGCTTATATATTTCTTTTTCTTCAGAATTCCTGAGATTCAGAGCACTGATTTGGATCCTTGGTTATATATCAGTTCAGTTTCAGGGTTTACAGAGAAAACCCTTAACTTTCCCTTGTGATATTTTTCTGAACAAATGTGATAAAAGAAATGGAGATTTATAAAAGCATCTTATTTATATGACAGTATAAAATGAATGTAAATTAGACATCACTCAGCAAGAGCTATATCACAAGTGTAGAAAACACGAGGTAGCTTAAACTGCACTGCCTTCCTAACAGAATAATGACTATTTCTATGGTTTCTATAAAATTCAAGCACACATAAAATTAGAATGTCTTTTAGAAAAGCAGTATAATATTTAGAATGTAATACATGTAAGTTGGAGAAATAGTCCTTAAGGAAAGACTTTTTCATTGCTGTCTAGATAAAGTAGAAGGTTACGTAAAAGGATGGGTTGGGCTGGGGATTTAGCTGAGTGGTTTCACTCCCTGCTATGCAAGCGCAAGGACCCGAGTTCAATCCCCGGTACCAAAAAAAAAAAAAAAAAAAAAAAAGGATGGATCTATAGTGAATACAAATATTAACAGAAAGTCAAAGAGAAAGCATTGAGGGGAAATTAGGCATATCTCACAAGGTCAGTGGCCACTGTGGTTTGTCTTAATCTGATAATCTCAAATTTGATATTATATTTGCAATAAAAATGAGCTTTTAAATAATGTTAAGATTTTCTTTAGATGATTTCGTTGTTGTTGTTGAGACATGGTAAAGGAGCAACAATTTCAGAACAGAAGAGAAATAGCAAAATAAAAAAAAATTTCCCTTTTTATTTAAAACAATTTGATGTAGTGAGCAATTTTCTGGGGAGTTTAGTAAACTGTGGAAACAGACACATAATATGGGCAATAAAAGAAGGTGAAAAGATAAATATAATGATAGACAGGGGCTAAATTCCACACTCTCGTATTTCCAACCTATTAATCAAATAATTGCCTGCACATGTAATTAAAATTATAATTAGCTTCATCTAGGGGTACAAATCAGTCAATTTACTTAATAATAATTATTCATTTCCATTGACCACATTTTGCCTATCTTTAACCCTGTTCTTTAAAAAGCTAACTCCAGGAGCCAGGGATTTAGCTCAATAATTCTGGTTCCTGCCGCACAAGCTCCAAGATCCCGAGTTCAATTCCTGGTAACAACAACAACAAAATGCTAACTCCAACATTTTATTGGTATCAATTTATTTCTATGCTTTAAGGCTCTAAAGTGCATTGGGGTTTTGAATTTGCAGTTTGCAATTATATTTATGGTTGGAAAAACATTTTTATTAGTGGGTTCATATTAATAATTATATGAAAAATGGCAAGCATGTGTCAGGCACTGAGCTAAAATAACTTTGTGAATCATCTCATTTAATACAACTTAAAATTCTAGGCATTATGTAGCACTTTTCTGTCTCTTCAAAAGAAATCTAAGTTAAAGAGCCTTTAACTTAATGGAATTCATACACCAGATGAATGGGAGAGCCAGAATTCTAAAATTTCACAACTATTTCTTTTCATGCATAAATCTTTGACTGCAACAGTAAATTTTGCTTTTAATTCTTAGATTTATCAAAGAAAGACTTATGATAAAACTACAACAAAAGCTGCCATAAAGTTAATTCATGTGGCTAATTGAGTTTCCTTGAACTCTCAAAGACTTAAATTCTGTCTTCTGGAGCCTCAGAAATCAGTATTTGTGATAGCAAAAATTCCATCTCAATCAACTCCCCATGTATCAGCTCCCCATGATGAAGGAAATCATTATGTATTTCCAGTGGGTAATAATAAAAATAAAAATATAAAGGAAGATTTGGCAAAAAATGTACATTATATTATTATTAGGGCTGTTATTAGCCAGTTATTAGGGCTGGGGTTTTACACACCAACAGGAAAAAAGAACTATAACCAAAATTTTAAAAAAAGATAGAAACAAGTAGACATATTCAATATAAAAAGAAGACAAACTGGGTACAGTTCTAGGAGAAATAATCCAGGTCTTAGAGTTAGACTGTTTCATTCTGGTAGTAGCTGACACTTATTTTGCAGATAACAGTTTATTTACAAATTCTGTTAAATAGTTAATTCCTTTGCTTGAATAATCATGCAAAACAAAGCAAAGAGTTGGGATAACTGGGCTTTTCAGTATCATATCTCTGACTGGAGTTTTATATATTAAAATTATCCTTTTATATCTCTGTTTAAGCATGACAATATAAGAACACCTATATTAAAAAATAAGATATTTATAGGTATTTTCAAATATAAATCTTGCTTGTATGGGGAAAATAAAACATAAATTCTATATTACATGATTTAGGAAAATATTAGTAATTTTTAGGTATAATAGCAATATTATGATTATATGTGTCTTCCATACTTAGATTACATTGAATATTTGAAGAGTAAAGTGTCATGACATTTGTAATTTATTTTCAAATAGAAAAAAATCAAGTATATTGGTACATGAGAGTTTATGATTGTTTTTTTAAATTATTTAAAAATGTTTATAAAAATAAATGATTAGAAAAAATTCTAGCTGATGCAATCATAAGGATTTAAGAGTTTATATGAGAAATTTGAAATGAATATTTAAGCAGATGTGAGATTTTATTTATATGTGGTATGCATGTGTGTGTGTGTGTGTGTGTGTGTGTGTGTGTGTGTTGCTAAGGATTTAATCCAAGGCCTCAGATATGCTAAGGCTGAGCTCTCCCACTGAGCTCCACCCAGCTGAAGTTCTAATACAGGATTTTGTCTTTATTTAAAAAACAATTTTTGAAATTTAAAAAAAAATGGTATGGAACAAACCATGGAAAATTGAATTAAATATTTAATGTAAAATTTTGTTTCAAGTGCTATTGATTTTATAAAATATATAATATTTTCAAATCTCTATTAAAAGGAAAACTAAAATTTACCACAAATACAAATTGTTGAATTCAATAAAATTTACTGATTTCTCTTAAATAATTACTATGTACCAAGCATGGCAATAGGTGTTTTGTATACCCCATCACTAAAATTGATGTTGTAAGTAAAGTATAATTCCCACAACTATGTGCAGAGAATCTTAATTCTTTGATGAGAGAAATTTTCTAATTCCACAAAGGAAGTACATACTTCTAAAAAATAAACACAGTAAGAAATTAAATTATGAAGCAGGAGAATTCAATGAAATAATTCTGAATAGATATCCACATGAGCTATTTCTCTAGGAAAAGTTATGTGTAGAAAGAAGATAACTAATGGTCTTTTATTTTGCAAATAGGAGCATGCAAGCTGTGAAACAGAACTATGAAATATGGGGAACTTTCAATACCATATCAGAGAAATATGATGAGAAAGATGAAGTGACTCTGGACAAGCAAAAGAGACACCTCATTTCTATGGTCTGAAGGTTCCTGTCTCCTCAAAATTCACTTACTGAAATTCTATTTCATAATGTTATGATATTAAGATGTGGACCCTTTGAGATTTGATTAGGTTCCGGGGCAGCCATCTAGTTCATGGAAAAATTACCTTTATAAAAGAGACCCCAGAATGATTCTTCACCATTGTCCACTATATTGGGGGCACAGCAAGAAGGTACCATCTATGAACCAGGATGAAGACTCTCATCAGAATTCAAATCCCCTAAATCAGCATTTTGAGTTTCTCAACTTTTGGTAATGTGAGAAATAAATGTTTGTTGTTTACAAAACTCTCAGTTAATGGTGTTTTTGTTATTGCAACCCAAATGAATGAAAATAGTAATGGAACTCCAATTTTGGCTGTGAATGCAATGTGAATTTGCTATCCCAGTTCCTTAAATTTGTACATAAATTATTCATTTTGATGTCATCAAAACTACCAGTTTTGAACCTGAAGCTATCCTTAATAGATATATGATAAGAGCCATATTCATGCACCAAAAATCGGTAAAATTTTAGTCAAAGGGCAGAATACATAATTTTGGGTGTAGGACAATGATTCATAGTGTATATAAAACTGAAGGGAGATTAGATAATAAACTTAACTGTTGGTATGCTGTGTGCTGTGAATATAAGTCAATGCTTTATAGGAGGGTAAGAAAGTTTTGTTTAATAGAATAAGTCAATTAAGTGCAGCTACAAAGCTTCAAATATTCCATTAGTAACTTCCTAGTAATAACAATAGAGTTTGATAGTTTTATGTGTCAAGGTGGCTAGGCCATATCGCCTAGGGTGACTATTATTCACAATTGTCAATTTGAGTAGATTAAAAGATACCTAACAGTTTAGTGAAGCACACATCTGTATGTCTGTGTAAGCCGCGGGGGCATGACCTTTGTGTAAGTTGCAGGGGAATGATCTGGAGGAAAGTATCTTTTCCTCCATGGCACTCAGCGACCAGCTCTGCTTCCCAGACACAATGAAGTGAACAGCTTTGTTTTACCCTGACTTTCTGCCTTGGTGCTCTACCTTGGAATCACCTGAACTTTACCTATAAAACCATGAGCAAAATTACACCTCTCTTTCTTTGTGAGTGTTGGGTAATTTGTTCAAACAATGGAAAAGCTGACGAATATTCTCAGTGATTCAAAGTACTCTAATTGTTGCTATAATTCATATCTACAACGTTAAGTTCGAGTGAAGTACATTATTTTTGACAATGTGAATGGACATCATCCAATTACATAATAGAGTGGCCTTCATAACAAAATTGAGGTTTCTTTGTGAAAGGAGAATTTTTTCCTCAGAATTTTAGTATCCATCCCTTCCTCCTTCCCTTTTGTTCTGTTTCTCTGTGGATCTCTGACTGATAGAATTGGAAATAATAATTATGTCAGCAAACTAGCATTAAGCAGACCTATGTCCGCCAAACCATGATAAAGTGTATGCCTAGATAAAATTAATCTCACCCATTTAGGACTATCATGAGTGCTAGTGCAGAAAACAGGATATCTCTCTCCCTCTCTCTCTCTCTCTCTCTCTCTCTGTCACCTTGGTTTTAAGGGAATCTAGTTAGTTATCAAAAAATACATCCTGAACTAAGGTAAAGAAACAAATCATTACATAATTTGGAGAGGACTGACATTATACAAGGCATTTTCCTCTCTTTTGATATTTTCCAAAGGTCAAAAGTTTGAAATCCTACAATTATTTTGCATCTGAAAATGATGACTCTAAAGCTAAATCAGAATACACCCACATAATGGCAGACATTTAGGCCTGATGTACTGTTTAAATGTATTTGTGCAATTATCCAAGTTTAACTAGCCTCATTGTAGCCCTATTCAAACTTGTTATCTCTGACAAAAATAGGCTGACTACTAAAGGGTTCAAAATCAAGTAATAAGTGATTTTATGAACTTGAATTCTTAATTTATTTATTATGTCTTTTTATTATGTCTTTGTGGGTCAGATTATTTACAGTAAATAACCTTGGCAATTAGGCAGTATAGTCTATTTTCCAAAGTGTACATGTACACACATTTTTTTTTTAAATTGGGGAATGTGACTTAAGAAAACTATTTTGAAACTTAGATTTGGTAATAAGTGAGTCACACACATGACTGTGTCCTCTAATTATCCGACTACCATTGATATGCAAATAAAATGTATGGTATGATATAGTATTTTTAAATTGCTGATAATAATAATGGAAATTACATGAACACCAGACAATTCTAAACTTTATGTGCTGTGTTAAGGGGAACCTATTGCAATCAGAGACTGGTTGAATCTGAAGTGAACAAACCACAGAAAAACAGGGCTATTTTGACAGACAAGAAAATATTGGTAGAGTTGACTACTTAATTTTCCAAAATGGATCTTGTGTTCTTTTTTCTCCTTTTAAAAGTTTTACACTCTGCAGCCTTGATGATTAGAAAAGAATCTCCTCTCTTTCTGTCTTTTCCATGATAATTTTTAGAAAAAAGTGTGAATACCAAAAAGAGTTTTAGGAACATATATAAATAAACACACATGTAAGTGTAATATATTCTAACCTTCTCTCGCATGTTCTTACTTAGAATATTTGTAAAATGATCCCTCAAAATCTGTGAAAAATTTGTTCCAAGACATCTGTGGATCCCCAAATCTGAAAATGCTCATTTAAAAAATATAAAACTATATTAAAAAGTATTTGCTTTTAATCTAGTCAAATCCTCCTGTATAATTTAAATTATCAATAGATTTCATATAATATTTAATAAAATGTAAACATTATATAAATAGTTATTATGCTGTATGGTTTACAGAGTGACAAGAAAAATGTCTGTGTATGTTCAAGGCAGATGAAATAATTGCTTGCAATATTTTTGATCAAAGATTGGGTGCAGAAACCAGATAAAGAGGTTTGATTCTGTTTATGGAAACAAAGTTCAGTTGTCTTAAGTGAATCTTAATAATACTGATGGAAGCCAAAGACATAAGCCTCATGTCATGATACAAAGCTGTGCCCTTTTCAGTTTATTGATATCAAAATGTTAAATGAGTATTCAGATTGAGGAATATAATTATCAACTGGATTAAAAATTGCATGTCAAGGGCCAAACTCAGAAAATAGAAGTCAATGAAATTCCAAGATGATAACAAGCAAAAAGAAATCTGAAGGCATTGTGGTTGAAATTCATTTGATTGGAAATACAGGGATATTATTTGAATATAAAAAGAAAATTTTACATAAAGTTTCATTTCTAATTGTTCACCTTGAGATTTCTCTTTGGATCAATATTACCTAAGTGAGTGTATTTGTAATCTTACTAGATTGACTATAATTTTGTCCTCCCTTGAACCTACCTCACCTCATGGCTTTGTCCCATAAAACACTGTTGACCCCATGTTCATAGCAGCGCAGTTTATAATAGCTAAAACTTGGAAACAGCCCAAATGCCCATCAACTGGAGACTGGATAAAGAAAATGTGGTTTTTTTATAAAATGGAGTACTACTCAGCCATAAAAAATGAGAAATTAGAGACATTTATAGCTAAGTGGATGCACATTGAGGCAATAATCTTAAGTGAAATAAATAGGACACACATGTGTCTCTGGTGTGAGAAACTGAAAGTGTAAATAAGGACTAAATGTATAATAGGTAATGTGAAATAGGAAGAAAAGGGGCAAAGGGGAAGGAAGTGGGAGGGCTAGGGGAAAGGATAGAAGGGAATGTGATTAATAAGAGAAAATGGAAAAATAGGAACAAAATCTTTGTCAATAGGGAGGACTGGAGGGGTTGAAGGGAGGGCTGGGCAAGGGTGAAAAATAAGAACCAAGAGAGACTATGTAAAGGTGCAAATTTCCAATGAAGAATGTCATTATATTGTATACCTAAAAGGTACCAATGATTAGAATGAATAATCAAAATTGTAAAATAGGAAGAAAAGGTCCAAAGGGGTAGGGGTAGTGGAGGGGCAGGGGAAAGGAAAGAAGGGAAAGGAAAAAATGATGAGAAATGGAAAAAATAGAAATAAAGTCTTTGTAAATAGGGAAGGGTGGAGGGCGTGAAGGGAGGGCTAGGAATGGGGAAAAAATAAGAACCAAGATGCATTATATAAAGATACAATTCCCATTGAGAAATGTAATTGTGTTGTATACCTACAATGTACCAATAAAAGAATTTAATACAAAAAAAAAAGAAGAAAAAAACACTGTTGAGAAGTTGGGTGAGCAGGCAACCCACTTTCTGGTCCCCCTTCTGTCTCTCTTAGACAGAAGCTTCCTTTCTCTCAATACATTTCTCCTACTTTTAAAAAACATATTTTTTAAAAACCAGAGAGACTTTATTCTGGTACTCAGACCACACAGAGTATAATACTGGGTGAGTAAATCAAAGTTTTTGACTCTTAACATTTTCAGAGCTAAACAAAACATTGAACTATACCTTTTTTTGTGTGGACTGCTGGTATTTGGAAACTACACCAAGATGGAACATCACTGTTTTAACGTTGCACATTTTTGTGCATATATGTAACATGCTTGTGAGTTACTGGGTTTAGAAGAACTGATTTAGAGTAACATATCATTAACTAAGAAATTAACTAACAAATCAGAGTAGTACAAAAAGACGAAAATGGTGGAAGGAATGAACATTATTTGGTAGCAAGAAATGAACACAAGTATAAACAAACTATTAAGAGGTGTTTATAAAGCACTTACACAAATACAAATATGAAAGATAAAAATTGATCTTTATGCTTTCCAATTTCATAGTCTATTGTTTGTGGTCAGAAAATATCAATTGTAACTTCATAGTAAGTTCAGTCAAACCACAAAATAATCCTTATTTGAATGTATCACCTAAAAAGTTAATTCATTTTATGTGCATATTCACATATGCATATATCAAAATATAAAATACATTTGAGTAATAAAAACCATTAAGATTAAATCAGTTTATATATAACTAATCAAAAAAACTACTAAAATTGCCAAAGAATTTATAAACATGGGGACAATACCTATTAATAGTTTGTGGATGGTCCAGGCATTTAGCTCAGTGGCACCATGCCTGCCTTACAAGCACAAGGACCAGAGTTCAATCCCGAGTACCAAAAAGAGAAGTTTGTAGAAGTAAAAATACTGTTAAGATGCAGGATTTTTAATGAATTACTGTATAGAAGAAATGCAGTAAACAGTAACTAAAATATAGTTCTCTAACAAGATCAATAAAATGAAAAGCAAACAGCTGATATACACTATATAAAGGTACCAAACACCCACAGTGAATGCAAACACTACACGTGTTAAACATGAGCTAAATATAAGAAAAATAGCAAGAATGTAAATAGGGAAAGAGGATTTAGAGATGGAGGGACAGATGTGGGTAGGATGCAGAAGGAGATTAAAAAAATAAAAAGGTGTTTGATGTATGTGTACCCAGTCCCCAAGATGAATGCACATTTCATTTCCTGCCAATATGTCCTGTAGTAAAATAAAAATTAAAATCTTAGAGACAAACATTAAAGCAAAAAAACATGAAAATTAGAGAAAGAATGAAAATAAAAATGCATAATGTTAAAATCACACGGTGCTTATGATTTCCTATTTGCTATTGGCTAAAAATTATAATATTTGAAAATATGTATGGTATGGTAAAATGCAGTTAATTCAATTGATTAATAGTGAGAATATTTGAATACTATGAGAATTGAAACTTGAAAAATGGTTATAGAAAGATACCACAAAAGAGTTGTATTGGCTTACTAGATATTTAATTGAATCTTTCTAAAAAATATATATTTTTGTTATTCTAGCACACATAAATATTTGCAAAGCATGTGAGTTCATTTCCTAAAGGTAGAATAATATTAATATTACAATCTAATAATAATTAGCCCTCCTTTCTCTCAGCTCATACAATTCTTCCCAACTTGCACAAAGTCAAAGGCCAATGGATATATAGAAAAATGTCATAAAGAAGTACAAATAAATACCTATATAATTTTTGAAATAAGTAATGTGATTAAAGACGTTCTTAAAGACAGAAATTATAAGGTCATTTTTAGTCTTTACAAGTAAAAGAAAGTGCATGTGTAATGTAATTAATTAAGAGACAGATGACAACTCCTAAAATATTTGTTTTAGAGAGCATATTTTTTAATATGTTTAGAGTGTTTATTTTTTAATAGGCACATCTACACCTCTTCCACTGCCATTTGATATCAAGCATAGTTGCTAACCTGTCATTACAGTATCTTTGCCAAAATTACTCCCAGATGTGGAATCCGCCATAAAGCTACTGAGCAGTGATTTGGCAATGTTGCTATAATCACCTGAGGACCTTTGAAAAAAGAACTGCTTGGGCCACATCCAAGGGTATTAAATTAACATGTTTGCAGTTGAGATCTAGTTATTTTTTATATTTGTTTAAAATAAGAGAGTTTTAATGAATGGTTGCTCTTTCTCTAAACTTTTTTTTTTAGAAATAAGAGGTTGACAGTTTGTTGCCAAATAAGTAGCCACAGAGAGATATAGGTGCCTAATTTGTATCACATTCCTGGCACGATTTTCTATATTTTGGTATCCAAATATCTCTCAAACATTGTGATACTACCTTATAACTATTCACCCTAATTTTCTTCTGAAATTCAATGAAAAATAATTTAAATATTTTCTGATGCTGCTCCAGTGTTGAAGTCAGGATGGAATGAAGAAGGATTAGTGCTAATATACTCCTAGGCAGTTCTAAACATAATTCTTACCCCATCTACTTCTTCAGTTTGTGCATCGGTTGCCTTTAATTCTTTGCTTTTTTGTACTTTACTTTGTAAAACATCATATTCAAATTCGAACCAATACATATTTTTGCCCTGCTCTTTTCCAGTAGTCTGTTTCTTTGGTACAAGGCTCACTCACTGCCAGAGATTCCTTCTAATTCTCTCATGAACCCATAAATTCCAAAAAGCAACAAAAACTTTAACATCACCTGATATTCTGTCATCAAAGGGAGTGAAAATGCATTTAAAATCCCACCATAAAAACAAGTGTCATGATTCATAAAATGGATGATGCTTTACAATAGAGGATAAGAAGTTAATTTTAATGAAACACTTTAAGATGAACAAATAATAATAGAATTAAAAATACTTCATTACCTTAAGGAATGTTAAATTTTAGTCTTCTAGTTTAAAGAAATAAGGAACAGTTTGTCCAAAACTTGGGAAGTGATGGCAGATATTTTATAGAAAGATTTCTGCATAAAAATGCTATATTCATTTCTCTTTAGATGGAAATTAATATATTATTTTCATCCTATATATGGACATTGAAGCACTTTCAACAGGTCATTTTTTGAGTACAAAGAATTTATATATTCTTTAGGACAGAAACCACAGTTTTTTCTTCTTCTGTACTTATATTTACTGCCTGTAATACCTAGTAAAATGTGAACTACAGGTAAGCACTCAAATGTTTGAGGGAATGAATAGTACTAATAATATAGGATGTTCTGAGAAAAGAGATAAAAGAGTATCAAACAATGACAGCAAAGATTGTTAGGATGAAGATAGCAATTGATTAGTAGTTGCCAGAAACCATTCAATATTGTTCCCACATCAACAAAAGAGGACAAATACAGACAAAGATCAATTTTCTTTCTTACCATTTATTTCTAAAGCAAACTCCCACATCACTTTCCTCTTTTAACGCAGTAAATGCAGAGGGCATTTGTGTGCTATTCCTCAAAGAGGTAAATTAGCATCATTAGCTATTCAGTTACCCTCGCTGCCTCCACTACCCAAGAGTGACATTATCATACACAAAAGAAATGTGCAGAAATATACATCAGGGAGGACAATTGTCTTCAAGCTACATTAAAACACATTGTTATCAGTTGGGCTGCATACAGCAATAAATTGAACTTCCCCTGCCAATTTTCTCTTATTTACAAAGCAAGATCTCTAAAACTATGTATTTTTTTAAAGAAATAGAGACTATATATTCAACAAACCTGGTAGCCTGCTGATTTTACAAACTTCACCGACCATGAGAAATAACATCTGAAGAAAGCAGTGTTAGTAGGAGCAAGGATTAAATTGAAAGGAAATAAAAAAGATTAAAGAAAATCAGAGATTTTCACACTGCTACATTCTTGCTCCTGGGGTGTAATACCCAGCACCCACAATTTAAAGGAGGAAATGTTTATTTTGGCTTTCAGTTTGTAGAGGATTCAGTCCATAGTCGGCTTGAAAGCAGGACAGAAATGACAGAGGCAAATGGGACAGAAGAAACAGTCCATGGCATGGCTGCAGAAGGCAAACAGATTTCTTTCTTCTTTCCCTTTTTATTCAATGATCCAGGATGAGGATTGGGGGAACATTTAGCTATAAGCCATAACATTTATAAATAGATGTATTTTTTTTTTTGTACCAGGGATCAAACTCGAGTCCTTCTGCTTGCAAGACAGGTGGTGGAACCACTGAGCTAAATCCCCGGCCCCATAGATGTATATTTTTAAATTATACTTTTTTAGGGCATTTACATATACGTATATATACACACATGTATATATACACACAAGAGAAAAATAGTAATTACCTTTCCAAAAAGTAATCTGATTAGCCTCTAAGAGAAAAGTAATATCCTACCCCAAAGAGTTACTTTAAAGAGTAATAACTTAAAATATGTATCTATCTGTAGACTATGAAGTAAATTTTGAGTGTCACATGGTGAGATACACTTTAGCAAGCTCTACTTCATAGTGAGCAACAGAACTTTCATATATTTGCCACAAATTGTAACTCTTATGGAAAATCCCATCCTCAGCTTGAAGGTAAGTTGCTACAAGCATGTAGGTCAGAATGGCTGATATAGTAGAAGTACAAGAAGTAGAGTTCAAAGATGGTTCTTTCAATAATCATTAGTTAATTTTCCTTAAGCAGAACAAATTTGACCTAAACATTCTTGGCTAGATAGGTTTCATCTCGGAGACACTAAAGTATTCAGATAATAGCATGATAGCCAAATGCTGTTCAGGAATTATGAGTGCTTGCATGTACACACACATATGCACACACACACACACACACCAGGCTTCCACTACTTAAATTCCTGGGATTTGGCATTTTTTTTTTAATCTCACTGAGTTTTATAAGACGTGTCTGTGCCATAAGTTCTTTGTTTTCTCATAGCACCACTTTTCCTACCAATTTTCATTCCTGAATATTCAGGTTCCTTTTGTCAATCAATCATAACCTATACAGTAAAGTAAAACACCTTTTTTTGTCCATTTGTGCCATGTAATAGCTAAAGAATTAACTGAGTTATAAGAATTTCATTTCCACACCCCAAAATTGGACATAATAAGTAAGGTGTAGTAGTGTACACCTGTAATCCTTGCACTCTGGGAGTCTGAGGCAGGAGGATGGCAAGTTTGAGCTCAGCATGGGCAAATTAGTGAGTTAGTGAGATGCTGCCAAAAAAATTTAATGAATGTACCAAGGTGTAAACAGCCTAAATTCAAGCCCTAATAACACACGCGCACACACACACACACATACACACACACACACACACACGCACGGAAGCATTATAATATTTGCCTGATTTTTTTATTAAAATTAATTGAATAATGTATAAAATGCACTGTCAGCAAGGAGTAATACATATCTAATCTATGAAATGCTAGTTAGTTTTATTATTTCCGTCATCATTTTCATCCATAAAAATAATCACTAAAATAGTGAGAAAATTTTTAAAATGATTTCTTTTTGTCCTTAGCACTCTATTTTGGAAATTTTTTCATTGCTGCTGTCTCTCATGCAACATTTGTTCTAGAAGTCCATGGTCTTTAAGTCAGGTATAAAAATATGCTGGATTGTTGTAGAGACAAGAACACAATGAAATATTTCAAGATTTCAAAATAAAAAGGCTCTGCTAGCTCAGGATCACACTACACCTGTTACACCCTAGGTCTGGATGTCCCTCTAAAGCCTCAGGCACTCATAGGTGGGGCTTTTGGGAGGGGCCTGAATCATGGGTGTGTGATACTGGATTTTCATTTACAGGTTTATAGCTGCATATGATGTTGGGAGGTGAAGCCTAGTGGGAAGAGGTGGGTCACTGTGGGCATGGCTTGGAGAGTTAGAGTTTCCTCAGTATGTACTCCAATATCCCTACTATTCCTTGATCTCAGTGCTGCTTCCTACTCACCATGCAATGAGCACTTCTTCCTCTGCCATGTCTTCTTGTCTTGCAGCCAGCCAACTATGAACTGAAACCTCTACAAACTGGGAACAAAAATAAACCTTTCTTCTTTTAAATTGGGGCTTTTGGATATTATGCCTCAGCAAGGAGAAAATAAATAAGACATTTTTCAGTGATATCATCTCTTCAAAGCTTGTGTTTTAACAGTTATTTCCCAGAAAGGCAAGTAAAATGAGGAAATTATTGTTGAAAAGAAAAGAAGGATGGATTGCACAGTTTTAGATGTTTTGTACTACTCCCACATAACTTGCTCATAAGTAGCTATACACATTTCATAAGTCAATAATTTCAGTTATTTAAGAAAGAAATTAAAATACTGTTATTATACTTTCATATTATAAATATTAATTTTCAAACTGCTACTAACTTGTTAAGACATAACATAATGCTAATACATTTCAAATTAATGCACAAAGAGAACTCATAGAATTTTTGTTTGATTTGTTGACCTGGGAGTTCTCCTTAAAAAACAAAACAAAACAAAAAAACCTCACTGTGGATGTTATGAGCCAAGACAATTTGGGATTCCTCCTAGAACTGTTTCTCAATTTTAGTTGCTATTAGCATCATATGGAGTAATTAAATACAAATTTAACCTTACCAGGAGATTGCACTACACCTGAAGATTGACAACTACCACCATATATAAACTAGTTACCAGAGGATAAAACATTTAATGAATTTTTATAACTAATTTCTTACCATTTCTTACTTCCTAATCCCAAACTTTTGACTACATTGTGTCAAAATGAAAAATTCAATATTTTATAAAGAGAAATTTTTATTTTAAGGTAAAAGACGGGTGTTTTAGAAAAGAATTTTCAATTAACTATCTCTTTCCAGTGAAGTGTATTAAAAGACTGATTCCCAATTCTTTTTTTCAGAGATTCTGATGTAGACAATGCAAAAATGTCTGGAATACAAAATACGTGAAAGACTGACCAACAACCTTCCCAAGAACTTGGAAATAAGAAATACTTAAGAAAATTAAGCTACAAAATTGGATTAGGATATGATATATCATAATTCAAACTAAAATTCATTTCATATTTCAAAAACTGACATTATAATCTGATGTATTACTAGGTTTAAAGAAAATATATAAAAAGAAATAATAGTTTTTGAATAGTGTAAACACATAAAATAGTATATAGAGTGTAGGCATTGTAATGGCATCATGAGGCTGGTTTAGACCATGACATTGTGTGCTTGGCAAGTGCTCCATCACTAAGCTATATCCCTGGCAGGGATGACTTTGTATGTAACCCAGCTTCCTCTTTAGTAATATTGTAGCTTGAATTTCACCATGGGGGTAATATTTATACAATATATGTTGGCAAATACTACAAATTAGGATTTTTAAAGGGCTGCTTGTTAAATATTTATCCACAATCCCCTGGATGCTGGGAAACCTCAACAAAACATGACCAGAAGGAATTTTCCCAACAGGCAACATAGAAAAATTCAGTATCTGCTTGGGCCTTCTATCTTTGTTGTGGAGGTTAATTGATGTAAATTTATGCATACAACTCTGAAAATTTTCATATATTCATTCCTTTTGCTTTGTTTTAAAATTCTGATATTTGAGCTTCATAAGGTTTTTTTAAAAATAAGAGAATGATAGTGGACCACCTAATATTCATTCTACCAGGTGGCAAGACTCCTTAGTTTAAGTGATTAAAATGTTATTCTAATTTATGATAATTTAATAATGATTATTATCAATTCTTAAGTCCAAGATATCCTAGAAACTAAGAATCTTACATTTATACAGGAGCCTCAGCAAAGAAGCCTGTCATGTGTTGAAGTTCAGAACCAGGTGGTTGGTCTTTACTCTTCTGACCAAAACACCTAAGATCCTTCAGAAGCCTTTAATCTAGGATGATCAGGAAGCAGTATTTCCTCAGACCAACCCAATTGTACTAAAAGGTCTTCCAATTTCAACAAAGTTGACAGAAATGAATAATACTACAAATTTTTCTTGTAGCATATGACAGTCACAGTAGTGAAACCCATATTTTAAAATCATCTCTTTTTAATATGACCACTGATGAGGCCCTGAAGAGCTTAAAGAAACATGGCTTTATACTTTTACCCAGTCTCTACTCAGGCAGTGAAAACAATCAGCCAAAACAATCCACATAGGCTCAAAGCTGCAAAGTGCCACCACCTTACTGATTAATTACATATAAACTTGGATACTTAAATTTGTAAGGTCAACATCAGAAACACATTAAGTACAAAATATTGACTCTAAGGATCAGAATAACATCATTTGTCTACTTGCTGTTTCCTCTTAGAGGTTCTACTGATTTGGTAAAGAAATTTGAAGCTAAAAATCCCTTGATTATTACCAAATTAATCATGTTCATTAGAAGAGATTACTATTAAAGATTTTTAAAAGAAGCAAACTAGTTATAAATTGGGACTTCATAATAATGTATGATAATGTTTCCAAAGATGACCTCTGGCATGTATTTATAGATCCATACAGAAGGTTTCACAAGCTTAATGATTTACCATCGTTGAGACAAATGAAAAAATAATCCTGTAAAATTGTAATTACTTACTACTTCTTAATCTAGATAGTTTGTTAATGATGATGTTTTATGAAGCTATATTCTTCTGATTGTAATGCAGTATTTCAAGACAACTTACTTCAATAGCAAATGAACAAAAATGATTAGTGAGAGCATCTAAGTAAATGGAGCATTTTCACGAAAACTATTAAATTGATGAATTAGATTAAAATGTCACTTCCATTAAACTCTGTTTAATAAATGTCAAATAAATACTTTAGCTTTTCTCTATAGCCTTGATGACTGTTACTGTATCAGTCAAGGAAAGCATTACCAACTGTTTTTGTATTTTATGTATTTTACCTAATAAAAAGATTTATTTTTTATTTATGATTGTAATTTTAACCCTAGCTGATTAAACTGAATTACATGCACTACTGGGTTTGAGTAGGAAAATTTCTAAACCAAGTAAAAATTTCCCCCAATTTTCTTACTAAAGCCCTTCACCACACAGACAAACACACACACACACACACACACACACACACACACACACTATTTATCAGTACCCACGGAAAAGTACATGAGTGTTCTGTTTCTCAAATACCCAGAATATTCAGTCCAGCAGAACATTTGATTCTCATACCACCAGAAAATCTAAATGACTATGTTCATTGTGTCCGAGCCATATCTCAACAGGGTTTTTTAGGAATCAAAGAGTAGATAAAAGAAGACTACAATTTTCTTAAAGGCTAATACAATGTCTAACCATTTCAGTATTGTTGTTTGAGCTATTGAAGTTAAAGATGAAGTGGATCTGTATTACTTCGAGGTGGGGGTTCCAATCTACAACAAAGGTTACAACTGAGAGATATTAAAATTTAACTACATGTTTGTGAATTTAACTAATTTCCTCTTAGTTATGTCAGTTTTTCCTTCATCTACTTTGAAATTCTAAACTACTTATATAATTTTTATTTCTTTCTTATGAATTGATGCATTTGTAATTATGAAATTTTCCATCTTATCCCTGTAATATATTTTGTCCTGACTCTGCTTTTCCTTATATTTTTATGTATGTATTTTACTAGAATACTTTCTCTCCATGTTTACATTCCATCTGCCTGTGTATTCATATCTAAAAAACACTTCTTAAAGATTGCAAATGCATGATCCATTCCTCAGCAGTGTGACAATTTTCTTTTAATTGATGTTTATCTATCATCTGGCCATTAGATTTGCATTTATTAGTTTTTGTACTTTTTCCACCTTCCTTCAGTTAAAACAAATATTTTTAGACATTCTATTCTATTCTTTCATCTATTATAAGAATTTCTTATAGAAATTACCATATGTCAGTTTAAAATGTCACAGATTACATTGGACCCTCAAGGCGTGACAGGCCTGACATACAAACAAGTTGAGTTATGACCAGAATTTTAGTTTTAACTTAGAAACAAAGTCTCGAGTTATGACCCAAATGTCGTCAGCCAATTGTGCTTGCAGATGATCTCAGATACCAATTGAACCCGAATGAGTTCTAGAAGGAGCATTATAATATCCTTTCCTGTATGGAGTTAATTGAGAAATCCTGGGTCAATGTCTAAGGACACTGGAATCTGCCTGCATATAGGAGAGAGACTTTGAAGGCTGTGTAGAAAAGCCTGAGCCTTCAATTGACCAACTTGAGTTACAACCAGCCCTCATGAATGAATTGAGTTCGTAAGTCCACTCTATATGTAAATTGTGTAATAATAGTTCAGATAAATGGTAAGAAATTTATGAGTATTATTTTGTTATTAATTTTATTCTAAAGTGTTTTGAAAGCTGCAAAGCATTTTTTATTAAAATAATTCTTTTTTTTTTTTTTGGTACCGGGGATCGAACTCGGGTCTTTGCGCTAGACAGGCAGGCGGCGAAACCGCTGAGCTAAATCTCCGGCCCTAAAATAATTCTTTATTAAAGTACTAAGGTTAGAATACCAAATACTGGTTTATTTATCTACACATTTACCATTATCACTCATCTTCATTCTTTTCTGTAGATTCAGTTTTCTTTTAGATATTAATTTTCTTCAGGCTAAAGAACTTCCTTTACTATTTTTTGTTAGTATAGAACGTGCAGAAATGCCATCAGTTTTAATTTATATAAATTTCTATATAATTCATTTTCATTTCTAAAGAATTTCTTTTAAATTTGGTATAGAAGTGAATTGACAGGGAATTTTTTCATTCTATCATTTTAAACATTTAGTTCTGCTTTGTCCCTGTCTACATTGTTTCTGATGAGACATCAAACATTTATAATTTTGGTTAGCATCTCCCCACAGACAAAGCATAAGGCATCTTTTTACTCTGGGTGCTTTTAAGATTTTGCTCTCTCTTTTTTTCAGTATGTCATGTTTATTGTTTCCTCCCATGTATATACTCAGTCCTCCATAGATGTCAATTCCACAATTGGACATTCGACAAGTCCATGGATTGAATATACAAAATTACTAAAAATTCCAAGAAGCAAAGCTTGCATTTGTTGGACACTCAGAACTATCTTAATCCATGTGGATGAGGTGATGGATAAGCACAGCATGGTGTTCACAGATCTTTGTTCTCCTGCACCTGTTGTTGATAATGGCTCACCTCCTGTCTCATTGTGTCCCATGCAAGCAGACTTACAAAAGTTGTGTACGCACCAAACATGTACGGTTTTTTTCTGTTATTGTTTCCTAAACAATAGATAATAGCACCTATGTATATAGCATTTACATTTTGTTAAGTATTACAGCTAATTTAAGAATGTTTTAAAACCTATGAGAGAATTTTCTGCACCATTTATTCTTCACTGAGCCTCTCTGGCACCCAAACTGAGGCCTAACAGTGATGGTCTGCTTCATCACAGCTGGAACTGCCAAAACTTGAATCAAAATAAACCTTTCCTCTTTTGAAAACAAACAAACAAAAACAAATATATGAGAAGATGTGCACAGGTTATATGTAAGTACTGTGTGATTTTATATAAGGGCCTTGAGCATGCCTAGAGTTTGGGGTTCTTGGGGTTTCTTAACAATCCCTCTGGAAACTGAGGCAAGATTACATATAGTTGGGGATAGCAGTTTGTAAGTTGATAATTTTCACAAAAATGAGGAACTACTTTCCCATTTTAAATGCTTTTTTCTGCCACATTCTATTTTTCTTTCTACATTTACAGTGATTCATGTATTAGAAAAATTAATATTATTCCAGATGTCACTGAAGTACCAATTGTTTCCAATCTTTTTTCTCATTTTTCATATTATTCCAAATTAAATATATTTATTTCTGTAGTAGCCAATCTACTCTTAAATACATCTAGCAAATTTTTCATTATGACCCTACTTTTAATTCTGATTTTACCTGTACTTTGTGTTATTCATTCCTCTGAGATTTCCATTTTCTTATTATGTCCAATTTTATTTCCATGAACATACTTGTAGCAATTTAAGTTCTTATCTGTTTATTGCAAAATTTAGCAAAACTTAGTGTCTGTATCTTTAACTATTTTTAATGTATATGTCACATATTATTGATCTTCAACATCCTTACAAATCTTTTATAAGCTAGATTTCATAATAATATCTTATTTTGAGTCTAGATTATCCTGTCTTTACTTTAATGGTCTTACAATTTCTTCTTATGAACAGCTGTATTATTAAGGTAACTTCTTCATTCTTTCAGGCGTCATTAATTTTTCTTAGGGTGAGTCTATTTTAAATATCAGATTTACATATGACCTCAGAAGTGTCCTTTACCTCTGTGATATAATCTTTCTAGAGTCTTTTCTAAATGCTTGAAATTTCTGCAAAATTATGTATTATGTTGAACCAAAAGTCCAAAATTTTTAAATTACAGTCGCTCTTTTCAGCACTGAGTCTTGCATGCTTTTTTCTTTATTGATGGGGTATTGTCTGCTTATGTCCAGCCTAAGCCTCAGGGAGGGCACTGTACAAATCTCCATCTCCAGTGTTCCATACCACTCATTTGAGTCAGGCCAGCTCCTTCAAACTCTCAATATTGCTACCTCAACTTCGCAAGCAGTGTTTGGCATCCTCTTGTTTTATTCCTATGGAGTATAAATTACTCCTGGTAGGCAAAAACCTCAGTGAACATGAATGACACACTTTATTTCACTCAAAGAGCTCAAATATTCCTTCTTGTCCCACACCTGAAAGTAATTGTCTCATGTATTTTTCCAGTCACATAGTTGTTTAAAATAGGAGAAATCATCCAGAAATTGAATTTGTTACTTAATAAGAGTTCCAGTCTGAATTTGAAGCTAAGAAATATTGAATTCAAAGTAAAAATAACACCAGAATCTTTAAAAATAAAATAGAGGAATAAAACATTCTTAAAAACCTTGTATCTATAAATGTCTCTAGTTTTTCATTCTTTATGACTGAATAGTACTCCATTTTATTAAAAAAAAAACAAAACACATCTTCTTTATACAGTCACCAGGATGGGCAATTGGGCTATTTTCAACTTTTAGCTATTAAAAATTGTGCCACTATAAACAATGGTGCACATATATTGCTGTGGTATGATTCTTTTAATTATTTTGGGAAGATACCCAGCAGAGGAAGAGCTCAGTCAAATAGGAACTCTAATCTTGGTTTTCTGAGGTATCCCCATATTGATTTCCACAGTGGTTGCACCAGTCTGCACACCTACTAACAGTAGAGAAGGGTTTCTTTTTCCCCATAATCCCGCCAGTATTTGTTATTGGTTGATTTCTTGATAGCAGCCACTCTTCCTGGAGTGAAGTGGAATCTCAGCATTATTTTCATTTGCTTCTCTCAAATGACCAGTGATATTGAATATTATAGCTAAATGGATCACATGGAGGCTATACTCTTAAGAGAATAGGAGACACATGTGTAAATATCCAATAGTTTCCCAAGTGTGAGAAACTGAAAGTGTAAATAAGGATCAAAATGTAGAATCGATAAGGTGAAATAGGAAGATAAGGCTCAAAGGGGAAAGGGAAGTGGGAGGGGTGAGGGAAAGGAAAGGAATAAACATGAGAAAAGGAAAAAAGAGAAATAAAGTCTTCTTAAAAAGGGAAGGGTGGAAGGGTGGAAGGGTGGAAGGGAGGCCAAGGGAATGAGGAAAAAAATAAGAACCAAGATACATCATGTAAAGGTGCAAATACCCAATGATGAATGTCATCATATTGTATACCTAAAATGCACCAATAAACTTAATGAATTACAAAAAAAGAAAAAACCTTGTATCAAGTAAAATTCATATAAAAATATAAACTATGTAAAAATAAAATATGCAAAAGAGTGTGCAGATAATGATTTACTAGATGCCACAGATATTTTTGTGTCCAATATATTATTTCTTGTCTGGGTTACATAAAATTTAAAGTCTTTTTTAATGGAACAATGGAACGGCGTGAAAAGCAAATTGAATGAAGAACAGAAAAGAGAATGCATGCTATTAGAAATTAGAGACAATCCCCATTACTGAGCACTAAAAAGAGTACATTTTCTCCTAGGCCACTGTGCTGCAGGATTTGAAAAGAATATGGAGAATGTGAAAAATAGGTATCCTACCATTATGTAATTGCTCCAGACATTAAAACCAAAATGATTAGAGAACAGAAAAAGCAGTTCAAGGGAACAGTATGTTTGAAGTAACGAATGCTTGGATTGATGAAAGTATAATTTGATCCATTATAAATATATTTTAATTTATTATCAAAATATACTGGTATTATATTCAATGTGGTGAGTCCTCCCCAATAATAAAAACTGTCTTTCAAAAGTTCTGTTTAAATATTGTCAAAGAAAATGCTAACATTACACTGAATGGCTAAGTAAATGATTGAAATAGACAAGAAAAATCAAGTTGTGTCTTCTTTAAACAGTATCAATATGACCAAAGTTATCATAAATGTTGAGAACACATTTGACAAGCAGAAGAAAAAACAGTTATAAAGTAAAGTATATATCCATGAAGATGAGAAAAAAGAAACAAAATACTATTGAAAACTCACAACTGTATATTGTCTATAATAAATTTAGGCTTACATTGTAATGGAAGAAAAATGTTCAAACATAAGCTGCATAGTCAAAAGAATAAGATTTTTGAAAAGTAAGTTTAAGACTGGTAAGTAATTTCTTATAGTATTATATAATCAATTCAACCTATTAGATCAATGGCTCTGCTGAGACATTCTTTAATGTAGAAACCACAGAAACATTTTTATGACAATTTAAACATCTGATCCAGGAAGGAAAGAGTATACAAGAGTAATAGTACATAACTGTGTTGTTCATTTTAAGTGTATATTGGAACTGAAATAACCATTCTGGAAAGAATGAATGCATTTTGATGGACATTTTTGAAGCATTATTTTGCAGAAGATAGGCACTTTCATCTTTGTTTATTTTTGTTTTTGCATAGAAATAACATGCTGACAAGAACACATGAGGAGGGAGATGGTGTTAAATCCCAAAGTTAAAAAAAAAATGAGAATATGGAAAAATTGCCTGTGTATACAAATACATACAGAAGGAGTCCTAAATTTGAAAAAAAAAAAGGAAGTCAGTGTAATTAAAATAACAATATTAAAAAGATCTGTAAAGTCTCCATGGAACAGAATATTTAGAATAGTTTATTCAGTATTTCTGAAGTAAATTGTGGGTAAACCAATATAAAATTCTATGGTGAACAATATCTACTATGCAAGAGAAAGGAAGATAGCAAGAAGGAATGAGAAATTTTTAATATGTGAATAACTTAATACAAAAGACATGTAAGCCCAGTTATTAAATAAAGCAGCATAAGAGGTGATCATTTTATCAATGTAAGGGAGGGAAAAGTGATTATGGAATTTTCCTCCCAAATGATTGAGTGGAAGAGAAATATATATATATATAAATTCAAGAGAATACATCCAGATGAGTGAGATTCAGAATTCAAAGTAAGTTGAATGAAAGAAAAATAAACAGGACGCAAATTTAAAAATTGCATGTTTAAGAAGTTTGTGTAAAGAGATTGTTATAAATTTAGTAGCAGCACAACAAATGCATGTACTTGTCTTCACATCCTCAACTTAAAAATATTGCCCCAAATTAGTATCTTTTGGCTTTTTAAAAATTTTACTGTATTGTGCTAAAAACACTTAATATAATATCAACCTTTTTAAAGAATTTCGGGGTTATAATACATTATTTTTTAGCATAGGTATAGCATTGCTTAGCACATCACCAGAGCTTTTCAGCTTGCATAGCAAAGCCTTAAGCATGTTCAGTAAGATCTCCCATTTCCTATTTCTATTTTTCCAGTTTTCATTGCTCAATGATTTGATTACTTCCCCCAAACAGCAGGGTTTTGTTGTTGTTTTGTGTATTTTAAATTATTTTGTTTTTGTTTTATGCTATGTCTAAAATATTTATTGTTATTCTACATGGAATATAAACAGTATTGTAGAGGAATGAAAATTTCATTTAATTTAAGCTTACTCTGTTTGTACTTGTTTCTTCTTTATCTATTTTGGTACCTCTAAAGGACAATCCCCTCAGTTAGTTTAGCTATACAAAATTATAATTTCAAGGTTCAAGCTTTAAATAATCACTATATTTACTAATGTTGTTAAGAATCAACTCTAACGATACGGATGAACTAGTTCCTCCTACTGTCTTTGAAATGTAGTATAGTAATGAAAATGTAGAATTTAAAATTAGTGAACATTGTTAATGAGAATTAAAATACTACCTTGGGGTGGAGAAGAGATGTGTGCACTTTCTGAAGAAAATTTTTTTTTTTCATTGTGTAGTCCCTCACCTCTCATGGACTAAACATGCTGCACTCTAAACTATTCAAGGTCATGTAATTTAAAAAACAACAATAAAGAATTGGTAAAGTAGAAACTAAGTTTAAATAGTGCATTTTTGTAATTTTAAGGATCATTACAAAGAATTTGGATTCAAATTTGAAGTTACACACTTTATTTTTGCAAGTTTAATATCAAAAATATTTTCGTGAACATTTGAAACTAAAGTGAAATAGGGGAAGAGAATGTTTCCTACCAACTAAATTTGTCAAATATGATATACTAGCAAAAATGGGCAGATGAAGAACGATTTTTGATTACAGCATTTTTGTGGGAACTACTTGTATAGACTTTTCATTATGCCGGTAGTCTTGCAACAATTAATTTTCAATTATACATTAGGACATTACTGTAATACTTCACTCCCAAAGTGCTTGTAATTTTCCAAGAAACTGAACACATAGATCTCTTGTGCTAAAACAGTAGCATTTTTACTTTAAAATATTAATTAGGAAATGCAGAGATATACAATGACAATAAAATAAATTTTATATCCTTGCATTCATTTTTGTATGCATCATCTCATTTCTAATGAAGGTATTACAAATAAATATATTGTATAATATTTAACAGTCAGTCTACTATCATGATTGGAGATTAGTTTTAGTACTAGAATCCTATTTTTTTCCATTAAGTTTATTGGTACATTTTAGGTATACAATACAGCTACATTCATCATTGGGATCTTGTACCTTTACATGATCTACCTTTGTTCTTATTTTTTCCCCATTCCCCTGCTCTCCCTTCACCCCCTCCATCCTTCCCTATTTACAAAGACTTTGTTTCCATTTTTTCCTCGTCATATTTTTTCTTTTCCCTTCTTTCCTTTCCCCTACCCCTTCCACTTCCCCTACTCCTTTAGACTAGAACCTATTTGATCGAACTATAACTTAAAAAATGAATTCAGGCAGATGTAGCTAGGAATTCTTTGGAACACCATACTCAGAGTAGGAGCGTTTGTTAGAACATTAAAAGAAAGCCTAGCAATTGAAAAAAATAACTGTTATACATGAAAGTGCTTGCCCTTGAAGAATTGAGTCTGTTGGGGTTGGGAATTTATAGTAATGCTGCCGCCTGCCTTACAAGCACAAGGTCCGTACTTCGATCCCTGGTACCCCCCCCCCGCCGAAAAAAAAACACAAAATTAAATAAATATTTATAAACTATCATTTGTGTTACAGTTTTACTACTGTGTCTGCAAATTCTGGTGTTCATTCCACTAAGAGATTTTTTTTTTCATCCTCTTAAATATGGTTTGAGCAAGTAGTTTCCTTTGAAAATAAATTACCATGGAAGTAATGCTCTGTGCACTCTGAGGTGATTTCATAAAAAGCCATGTAATCTCTGCCTGTCTCTTTCTTGGATCCCACACACGGTGCTATGCTATGAGGAAGCCAAGCTGCCTTGAGAAGAGGGGGCGGGGTACGCCTCTCCTCAGCACCCATGAAAGGGAGGTCAACTACTAGTCAGGTAAACGACGGGGTCTTTACATAATTCCAATATCTCAGCTTCTGAGCTACCAGAGCAGAAACAAGCTGTCCACACCTCTTTCCAGACTGCACATTTAGAGAAAATAAATTATTTTCAACAGATGTGTTTTGCAGCAGGTTTTCAGTAGAAATGTATAGTTGGGTTTGCTGTGAAGGAAGAGTGAGAGAATGATCTCTATGTAGTAGGGGGATGAACAGAAATGGGAGGGGATGTGAAATAATATTTCAATTTTATAAATTAATTGAGGAAAGTAGACTATATATTTAAAGTGTACAATTTGATTTTTATATGATAACACCAATAAAGCCATCACCACAGTAAGAAAACATACTTCCCTTTCCCTCATTTTCTCATGTTGTTTTGTAATTGTCATCCAGTTTTTGTTTCTAGATGTTAGTTTTCAGTTTACAGAATTTTATATAAATGGAATCCCACCTTATGTAGTATATTTTGGTCTGGATTTTTTCATTAAGAATAATTATGTTTAGATTTATCCATGTTCTCATGCATGTATGGTTTTCTCCTCTTTATTGCTCAGTGGTATTGCATTGTCACGACTTGTTGATCTATTCGCAGTTCAATGGAAATATGTAATATTTTCATTTTTACCTATCACAATTAAATTCATGCACAAAATTTTGTGAGGATTTATGGTTTCACTTACTTTGGATAAATACCTTGCAGAAGAATGGCTCCACTGCATGGCAGATATATGCTTGGTGGTTTAAAAAGACCTCACACTGTTTTCTAGTGACTCGCCCATTGAATATAATCGCTGCACTAGGGCCTGAGGATCACTATAGTTCTGCTCCTATATCTTCCACTGTACTTAAAATACCCAGCTTTGAAATTAGGTCATTCTGATTGATATACTGTGATATTTCAGTGGGTTTTAATCTGCATGTTTCTAGCTGGAAATGATGTTAAGCATATTTTTATTTGTTTAGTTTCCATGTTCATATCCTTTCTAAAGAATTGTCATTTCCATTTTTGTATGTACATTTTGATTATTTATTTTTCTTAATACTTACCAAGTTTAAATAATCCTTAAATTTTTAGACATTAGTCCAATTTTTATGCATGGTTTTAAACTCTTTCTCCCCAGTCTTGGTTTGCTTATTCATTTTTCAACAGTATACACTGAGCTGAGTTTTTAAAAATTTTTTATGAAATCAAATTTATTGATTTTTTTAACACATGCCTTTTGGATTGTTATATTAACAACATTTTTGACAAATTATGATAACAAGATTTTCTCATTTTCCTTTAGAAGTTTTATGATTATAATTATTACATTTACTTCTTTTTTTTGTTTGCTTGTTTTTGGTTTTGTTTTTTGAGACAGAGTCTCACTTTGTATTTCAGGCTCACCCCAAACTCACTATGTAACCCAGGCTGGCCTCGAACTGTCAGCAATCTTCCTGCCTCAGCCTCCTGAGTCCTGGGATTACAGGCATGCACCATCACACCAGGCAATTATTAGATTTACTTCTATGACACATTTTGAGTCAGTGCTTGCATAAGTTACAAGGTAAGAATAGAAGCTAATTTTGCATATGAGCATTTGCTTGTTCCAGCATCATTTGTTACAGATACTCTCCTCTCCCCAGTTTCTTGTCAGTCTATTCTACTCTGCTATTCTCTTCCACTCTTTTACATCTATCTTTAAGCAACTACTATGTTGTCTTCAGTGCTTTTTATGATCTAATTTTTGACATTCTTTAGCTTTTTAGTTATAACTGCTAGTTTATATGGTACTTGATTTAGTCTTTCCAGTGAACTTATCAGAGCTTATCTTTAAATATATTAAATCATTTCACTTACATAATATAAATCTTAAACATACATCTACTTCTGCTATGTCTTTTGAACTATTTTCATAACACATTAGTTTTTAAAGTTATAAAAATATAATTGTTTTGTTTTGAGTAAAGATATTTTAAGTAAAAAATATTGCATCTATCCACATTTTAGAGCTTTTTCCCATTTGAAGATCTAAATTTACATCTAACATCTTTTGTCTTATCCCTGAAATACTTTCTTCAACATTTTTTTTGTAGTGCAGCCGCAGTTGAATGAATTCCCTCAGGTTTGCATGGCCAAAATGTGTCTTTTAGTTCACCTTTCTTTGAAAATATTTTACCTGGCATAGAATTCTATTATGACTTTCAATTTCTTTTAGTATTTCAACTTGTTGTTCCAATGGTTTCTAGCTTAGAGTATTTCCAAAGATAATTCTTCTAATTCTTATTGTGAAAGCTTTGTATTCTTTTTCTTAGGCTGCTATTGAGATTTTTCTTTGTTGCTGGTTGTTTCAACTTGTGCTTATCTTTATAATTTTTCTAGTTCAGAGTTCTTTGTACTAAGGCATCAGTGAGTTAATAGTTTTAATTGATATTTTAATTGCTTTTTTCTTTAAATTTAGTTTTCTACCTTCCCTTCAGTAACTTTCCATAGAGAACTTCATTTATTTTGCATCAGACTACTTGAAGTTGTCTAACACCCTATTATCACTGTTGATTTCTGTCAGTCTTTTGTTTTTTCTCTTTGGGTTTCATTGTGAATTGTTTTCTTTTATTTGCCAATCTCAAATTGCTTGCAAGCTACATAGTGTTTATTTTTCATATAAGACCTTTTTTTTCTAAAACTTGATTTTCTAATTTGTATATTTTCTTTTTTCCATCAATTTGTATATTTTTATAGCTTTACATACTCTCTTTCTATTCTTCATTACATGGAACATACATTCAAATCATTTTTTATATCTTTGTCACCTAATGGTATATTTTTATTTTTAGTGGTGTCAATCATCTAATATTTTATCCTATCATAGTTTATAATTCATTGCTTTTTTTATGTCTGATAACAATTCCTTTCATCCTGAACTTTGTGAATTTTCTTACTTGGTTGCTAGATATATTAACTACATTCTCATTGATAAAATACTAGACACCCATAACTTAAAAGAAAAGAGGTTTACTTTGGCTCTTAGTTTCAGAGGGTTCCATCCATGATCATCTGGTTCCAAGACACAAACATGATAGGGGTTGTGGGGAAGGGAAGGTGTTTACCTCAAGGTAGTGAGGAGAAGGAAGAACCTGAGTGTGGGATATACCTCCGAAGGGACTTCCCCACTTATCCAGTTCCTCTACCTGAGCACCACTTCCTAAAACTACATTCAGTATGGACTCCATCAGTGGTTGAGTCCACTGATGAGAGTCACACCCTTATACTTCAATCATCTTCCTGCAGGCCTCAGTTCTAAGCATGAGATATTTGGGGGATATTTTAGTTCTAAACCAAAACATTCTGTGCCTGACTCCCAGAAGGTACATGTCCATCTCACTATGTAAAATGCTTTTCTTTTTTTTTCTTTCTTAAATTCTTTTATTGGTACATTGTAGGTATACAACACAATTACATTTCTCATTGGGAACTTGTACCTTTACATGGTGCATCTTTGCTCTTATTTTTTCCCCATTCCTAGCCCTCCCTTCACCCCCTCCACCTTTCCCTATTTACAAAGACTTTATTTCCATTTTTTCCATTTCTCATCATAAAATGCTTTTCTTATATCTCCAAGAGTTACCAAAGTCTTAAATGTTCCAGCATTGCTCAAAAGCGTAAGTCTCTGAACTTCAAGGTAAACTTTTTGCAATGAGCACTTTCAAAAAGCAAAAAGAATAGGTTAGGGATGTAATTTAGTGGTAGAGTACTTGCCTAGTATCCACAAGGATCTAAATTCAATCCCAGCATCACAAAAAAAATTAAAAATTACATAACTCCAATACACGATGAAGTAGAATAAAAATTCCTATTTTAAAAGAGAGAAATAGGGAAACAGAAAGAAACCAAAGAAGATCAAAACCCAGCAGAACAAATATTAAGACTAATGTGTGGTCCAGGGATTTAGCTCAGTGTTTTGGTCACCTGCTGCGCAAGTGCAAGGACTTGAGTTCGATCCCTTGTACAAAAAAAAAAAGACTAATGTGTGTTTAGGACACAGGGAAGGTTGAAATGAGAGGTAAGGTACAAAGAGCTTGAGCAGCCCTGTCTCTGTAGCTTTTTGGGTGCTTCATGGGCTTTCTTTGAGCTGGCTCTGCTCACTGCTAGTGGCTTTCTTGGACAGGCTTTCAATATTCTTGGTATCTCAGTATTTCTGGGGCGTCCACAGCACCTTTGGCTTCATTCTCACAACTTTATGCATCACCTTCTCAGGGGTTCATTGCCTGGCTTCCTGAGCTTTCCATTGAAATATATGTGGAAAACTTCATGACCCACAACTCGTGCATTCTGCAAACATCTTTCAAAGGAATTTATAGTTTTTAAACCCTAGAACCTGTGATTGATGTAGTCTGACCAATTCCTCAGATGTCTTCAAGACATCTTTCTTATTGTCTCAGTGTTAAATATTTGGCCTCTTTGTTTATTTTATGAAAAAATAAAACAAATTTTCATAACCAAATAATGAGAATAACAATATTTATCACACTGAGTATCACTATCTTTAAAGAAGTTAGTCCGTGTAAGAATTCTCTTTATTGTCACTAATCTTTTCAGTAGCTGCACTCTCCTTGGTCCCAACTTTGTACATGGTTCTTTTCTGGCCAAATGTAAGTTCTTTTCAACATTTTGGTTTTATTTTTGATTCTGATTATAACTGTAGTTCTAGTTGAAAGTACCCAGCAGTATTCATGCCACAGCCAAAATGTTGGGCTACCTTGAAATTTTCCCCGTCAGATCAAAAAATTCTCCATTTTAAAACAGGTTCACACAAAATCTTAGGACATGGCAAAATGAAGAAAAGTTTTCATTTTTGTTTTCTGACAAAATGTAACATTAATGAAAATGTAACATTTCAATACAGTCTGTGTTTCTATTTAAAACCTATGAGCCTGGCCTTTTCTTTCCATATTCCTATTGCATTCTTGTCTTCTGAGCTGCCGTTAGAGTTGACCATGGAGCTGTGCTTACACCACTCTAAGGCTTCTCTAGGTAGCATCCTCAAACCTTTCCAAATTCGTCTCATGAACCAGTTCCAAAGGCTTCTGAACTATATGGCCAGGTATAGTAAAAAATAAGTAAGTAAAATAAAAAATAAACAAAACCTCAACTAACTACAACAGTCTTAGTATTAATTTTCTATATTAGTCACTTTTTCATCATCAGAGCAAAATATACAACACCAGTGATATCAAAGAGAAGAGATATTCTTTGGTTCACAGATTCAGAGCACACAATACATGGTCAACTGGCTCCAAGGCATAAATATCATGATGAAGGGGTGTAGTGGCAGAAAAGTGTCCATCTTATGGTGTTCAGGAGTAGAGAGACAACAGGAAGAGCCTTATCAAGAGGTATTTTCTCTCACTGCCCCAGTGATCCTCTTCCTCTGACTTGGTTCTACCTCTTAATAGCACATTCAACTACAAAATCATTAATGGTCTAATCCAATAATAAGTGTAGTGCCCTCAGGATCCAATTGACTTCTAACATTCCCACCTATAAAAATATGAGACTTTTGAGTTGCATTTTATATCTAACCTTAATATTTAATAATTTATTATTTTAAATAGTCTGTTTTGTTCTGTGACAAAGTTAAGTTACATGGAAACAAATTGTAATGACTTTAAGACTTGCTTTTGAAGTTTTACATAGAACTAAAGTGCTATTTTAGGTAAACTAGAATCTTTAGGCTATCTTCTCATTTTGTACCTATTACTTTTCCACATTGCTTATTTCTGCTTTTGTGCTACAGTTAAGAATTGAATAGTTTCTTTAGAATATATGACCCAAAACACACACACACACACACACACACACACACACATTCTTTGGCTTTTAACAGAAAACTTTTTCCTTTATCTGCTTCTGATGACTTTGTCTGCAGTAATTTTCTTTTTCAGTCTGGCTGCTGGAAATGTGGGTTATCCATGGCCTTGGTTTGTGCCCAGGATTATTATATCTGCTTCTATTGGATCCTTCTATTTTAAACTCTGATAAATTTCCTTGCTTTCATGTGATACACTTTTCTAACCAGAAGACTTCAAGGAGGTCCTACAAATCACAAGACTTCTCCCCATATAGGAAGCTGCCTCATGACACTATGCAATAGAAAATGTAGTTTGCTTAACTTCACCAAACCTTATGCAGTGTGGTAGTGTTAACCTCACCAAACCATGTAAATTCTCTCTGTTCTGTTAATTTACTAAACTCTATCTGTGTTCTCCCTTTCTGCTTTACAGGCTGAAAATTCTTTAGACATGTAGTTAGGGTTATTTAGGGCTCATCTTATTTGTCTCTACTCTTTCATTCCCTGTTGTCCAATGTTTAAAGATTATTATTACATTAATTTTACTTGTTTATAACAAGAAGGTAAACGCAACCCCTGTTAACCTACCGTGGCTAGAATCTGAATATTAGGAGCAATATTTGGCTGATTGGTTAGAAATTGACTTTCTGAGCAATTCATATTTTAAATGAGATGTAAACAAGACTCAGTAGTTAGGGGGCAAATAAGGAAAAACACATTTCCAGCAGAAAGTGAATCACTTGCAAAAGTCCTGAGGCAGAAAGAGGCTTACACAACTTAGTAAGCTGTTTGTGAAGATAATGAACAGATGGTATGAAGTGAGTGCTAAGGAAATAAAAAAGTGAAGGTAAGCAAAAGTTGTGTCCCCTTAGTGCTCATAGCATGGTAAGAAAAGTAGGCAAATGAGCTAAGAAATTTCATTATATTGTTTTACAAGAGTAAAAGAAGAAACATTTATGGCTATTTATATCTGTGAGTTTATGGGATAAAGGCTGGGTTTCTGAGGTTAGATATGACTAAACTAAGACTTCATTTATGAGATATGAGCAGTGTAATTCTGAGCTTTAGGAACTTCAGAAATAATGTGTTAAAGAAAGTATAACATAGATGCTTGAAATGTATTTTAAACAAAAAATAAAATGCATTTTGTTTCTTAAATATAACAATCCCACTCCAGCCCAGCTTTTCACTGTTTCTTCTTTCTGACCATTCCGTGAAAACTTTCCTTGATCACACTAATTGCAGCCCCTACCAGCACCCTCTCAGTTCTAGTTATTCTCAATAACATCATTCACAATATATTTCCATTTAACAGAGTATCAAACTGCAACTAATTTTGTGCAAATTTTCTTTGAAAAGTATTTATTTACTATCTATTACCTGTTATTCTCAGTAGAATGTAAATCAACAACTATATTATCATTAGTTAATAGTAGACCATGTCACCTAATATATGATTGCAAATCAAAAATCTTTGAAACATTTGTTGGAGTAAATGAATTATAAATACATACACACACATATATATATATTTTATATATAAAGTCACATATTTGTATATATAGATATATACATAATTATATATCAGAGTACCTAGTACATAGGAACTATTCTATTATGAGGTATAAATAACAATTATTCCCTTATTTCTATTATTATTGTTTTGCATTTTAACTGAGTTTCTCCAGTAATTGTTTAGAGATATTTTGGAAAAGGACTAGTCAGAAGAGACAGAACAAAGAATATACAAAAAAGGTCAGGTCGGAGAAAGAGAGGAAAGGAAAAGGAGAGAAAGGGTGATATGGTGATGAGAAATATAACCATCATCATCTTCATAATTGAAATAATTTTCTTCCCACATCACTGCAAGTGTGAATGACAAAACGAGTGTTGTGGTTTAGATCTAAAATACCTCACATATTTGGAAGGTTATTAGATCATGGATACTCTATAATTGACTTGCTATTATATGATGGGGCCTGATTGAAGGTTGTTTACAGGAGGAATGTAGGTTTTCCTAAAAAAGAGTAGCAAGTCCTATAAATAAGCAATAGTACCAATAAGCACTAACTGCATCAAAAATTCAGCTCTAAATAGACTAAAATTTGGTATTAATAACAAATATTTAATGTGTCCCCTATGAGACTCTGAATCTGCAAAATGTGTCTTACCCTTGAAGATAATACATTCCATTTAGACAAGCACAGTACTTGCATTATAATTTTCCATATTCCTCTAAGACTAAAGGCAGCCATAAACATGATACGGAGCTTTCTTTGAATGGCAATATGACCATCTAGTTAACCTCAATATACTCTCATTGGAAAATTTCTAGAAAGTCAGTGTTCAGTATATAGCAATCATTATTTAAATGCATAGCAAATCTTTCAAGAAACTGAAAAAATCCCAGGGGCTAAATATGGGAAAGAAATTGAAAACAAGAGTATTAAGAGCTTTTGCATCTCTGGGTTTAGAGAGTCTTTCTCAGGACCCATACTGACATGAATTTTGATAGATAGAGATACAAATACAAAACAAAAAGGGCAGAGAAAGAAGAAAAAAATGCAGGCCTCATTAAGAATCTTTAAGGAAAAACATAATCAAAGACAGATTGGGTTAGGGAAAAATGGAACTACGAATACAGAATGCTGTAAATTTTCTTTCTTTGGCCAGTGTAAATATTTTTACATCATTTCCTCAAGTTTGTACTAGAGCATATAAGTTATACAGATTAATGTGTTTCAGTTTGTCAGATTTGTATACGCATGTAACATACATTAATCATTTCCTTTCATCATCCCTCTTGCTTCACCCTTTCCACTAGTTTTACATTTTTTTTGAGGGGTGGCATCAATGAGTACTTGAACATATTCATGCACCCTACTACTCACATTTATACCCCTTCTGTTTCCTTCTTCTTCCATTCTCCTTGTCTAATAATTGTTTTTCTTATGTTTTCTTGTAATCTTGTTTCAGATGTAAAAGAGAATATGTGATATTTATCTTTCTGAGTCTAACTTATTCCACTTGACACTATGAACTTCAGATCCATTAATTTTTCTACAAATGAAAAAACTTCATTATTTTTATGACTGTATAATAGTCCATCATGTATATGTATGTGTGTGTGTGTATATATATATATATATATATATATAAAACATTTTATTTATTTATCTGCTCATCTGTTAATAGATACCTAGGTTGGATCTATAACTTTATATATTGTGCTATAATAAAGGTAGGGTTTCAGGTATCTGTATAGAATGCTGACTTTAATTTCTTTGAATGTATTGTATACCATGAAGAGATATAGCTGGCTCAAAGTGTAAATCTATTTCTTCCTTAGGAAACTTCATATTTATTTCCATAACCCTTAATAATTTGCATTCCTACCATCATTTTAGAAGAGTTATTTTTCCACATATCCTAGCCATCATTTATTTTTTTATTCTTGATGAAAGACATTTTGACTCAGATAAGATGGAATCTTAATGTAGTTTTGATATGCATTTACCTAGTGACTAAAAATTGTTTCTATTTATTTATTTCTTATCACTGGGACCAATCCCCAATACCAAAAAGATAAAGGAAGAAAGGTTTATTTTGGCTCTGAGTTTCTGTGAGTTCAATTCATGGTGAAATAGCTTGAAAACAGAAACCCCAAGGTGAATGGGCCAGGGGGAGGAAAGTTGCTAACATCATGATGGTCAGAAAGCACAGAGAGAAGGGAAGGAATGAAAATATACCTTCCACAGCATTTCCTCAGGGGCATGGCCCTTTGAACCAGCCCCACTCCCACCCTAAATGTGTGTTTTGGGGAAAATTTTAGATTGAAACTACAATATTTTGCCTCTGGCCTCCAAAAGGATCGTGTCCATCTTATTATCCAAATAGTACTTATTTTACCTTTAAGAGTCACCAAATTCTTAACAATTCAAGCACTGATGAAAAATCCAAGTCCAAAGTCTCCTCTGAGACTCAAGCAAACTCTTAGCCCTGAGTGCTTGTAAAAATCAAAAAGAAAGTTAAACACTTCCAACATACAATGGCACAGGGTAAACATTCCCATTCCAGTGGAGAAAAATCAGACAAAAGCAATACCAGAACCTAGTTTGGAAAAACATCAAATCATGTGTCTGCAGCTCCAACACCCAGGTTAGAGTGTCATGACATGTTACCTCCAAAGGGCTGGAGTAGCCCTGCCATTAAGAAATTTCCCATTTCAGCCCACATGGCCTTTCTTGGTTGACTTTTTTCACTAGCTGAGATTTTACAATGCACAGTCCTGGCATCTTCAACTTCAAGTGGTGTCTAGTGTACATTTAGATCCTCTGTCAGAACTTCATGGAGCACCATGTCAGGGCCAGCTGCCAGGGACTCTGACCCTGTTGTACATTTTTGACTGACCTCACAGATTTTCTTCTGAGATTTGGGTTTAAGGCTTAGTAACTTCATAACTCACATTCTGCACCAAGAAAACCTAAGCAGATGGATGAGGTCATGGAATGCTGACTGGAACAGTAACTTGGTCTCCTTGGACCATAGTTGCAGTGGCTTCTTAGTGTTGGGATGGGTAACGAGGATACAAGTGAATGAGCAACATTCCAGGGACTCAGTTTTCAAATGAACAGTTCAGTATTTTGCACCTTTAGGGCTGTACTGGGTGGGGTCTTGTTGATCCCTGAGATGCCTTCTTTCTTCTTTTCCTTATATAAAATACTTGGCATCTTTTTAATGGTAATATTTTCAGTAATCAAACTGTCTTTTGTCCTCAACTTGGCAGGCATTTCTTTCTGGATATATTGGAAAAATTTTCAAATCATTCAATTAATTTACTCTCTAGTCTCACTATAGATCAGGCTAAAAGCAGCCAGCAGTACATATTCCAAGATTGGACACTGGGCTGCCATAAAATTTCCTCCACCAGATTAATTATTCTGCCACATTTAAATTCAGCCTCATGCAACATTTTAGAATACTAGCAAAAGGTGGACAAATTTTCTTCCAGAGTATAATACATGAGACCTCTAGTTTAGTTATCAAAAAAATCCTATTCTCAACTGAAAATTCTTGAGGCTGAACTTTACTACCAGCATTCCTAACAGCATTCTTGTTTTTTGATCAACAACCTGAATGTCTCATCTATCTCTGTTTTACTGTGGTTACAGTATTGTAAGTCTCTTTTTTAAAAAGCAAGCATCTCCAAACTTTTCCATACTCCTCATGGAAACTAGTTATAAAGGCTTCTGAATCACATGCCTAGGTATAGTCACAGCAATGACTCCATCCCTAGTAAAACTTTTCTGTTAGTCACATCCTAATCAATGGGAGAAAATACCCAATACACTCAATTTAACAGAGAAGTCTATTTTGGCTCACAATTTCTGTGTGTTTAGTCCATAGTTATCCAACTCAAATGCAGAAGTTATATTGTAGAAAGTCTAAGAAGAGGGAAACTGCTCATATCTTTGCAATCATGAAGCAGAGATAGATGCAAAGAGCCAGAGATAAGAATATATGCTTCCATTCTCACCTTGAGTTCTCACTCTATCTGACCAGGCCCCAACACTCAATGTGAGACTTTTGGGTGATTATGTCTAATCCATAGCAATGTTAATTGTTTTTTCATGTATTTATTGTCCACTAATATTTCTTGTTTAAAAAGTGTCTGTTCAACTCTTTTGCCTATTTATTGATTAGGATATTTTCAGTTTTGACATTAAGCTTTTTTAGTTCTTTATACAACATAGATACTAATCCTCTGTCAGAAGAATAGTTGGTAAAGAGTTTCCCTCAATCTGTAGGCTTTCCTTTCACTCTACTGATTGTTTCTCTTTCTAGGCAGAAACTTTTTAATTTGATGTAGTTCCATTTGTTGATTCTCATCTTTATTTCCTGTGCTGTTGTGATCCCACTTGAGAAGTCCTGGCATGTTCTTATGGCTTTCATTATTTTCCTTGGCAGTTTCAAAATTTCAGTTCTTATACATACGTCTTTGATAAATTTTGATTTGATTTTTTGTTCAGCATGAGAGACAAAGATCTAGTTTCAATCTTTAACATGTGGATATTCAGTTTTCCTAGCACCCTTTTCTAAAGAGGATGTCCTCTCTCCAACATGTTTTTTACCTACTTTGTCTAGAATCAGATGGATGTAGTTGTATATATTTGTTTCTGTATCCTCTATTCTGCTTTATTGGTCTGCACATCAGTTTTTGTGCTAGTGTCATCCTATTTTGTTGCTATGATTTTGTAACAAAATTTGAAATTGGGTATTGTGATAAACTCACAACTAATATCATTCTCAACAAGAGAAAACTAAAAGTATTTCCTCTAAAATCAGAAATAAGGCAAGCATGTCTTCTTTCACCACCCTTAGTCAATAGAGTTCTTGAAAATTTAGCTGTAGCAATTGACAAGAGAAAGTAATAGAAGGTACACAAACAAGAAAAGAAAGGGTCAAGTTAGCTTTGTTTTCAGATCATATCATCCCGTTCTTAGAAGACACCGAAAGACATTTCCATTGGTCTACCTGATAAACAAGTTCAACAATGTTTCAGCATATAAAGTTGAAATAAAAATCAATATTTTTTCTATGCAAAAATAATAGACTATCTGAGAAAAAAATCAGGAAAACAGATTCATTCATGAAAGCTTTAAAAAATTAGAGGTTAATCTAATCAGAGAGGTGACAAACCTCAAAACAAATTTTAGAACACTGAAGAAATAAATTTGACACTAGAAAATGGCTTTCCATTTGTAGAATTCGGCAGTGAAGACATCATAACCCAGGCTTTTCTTCATTGGTAAGTTTTTAATTATATTTTCAATTTTGTTGATTGATATTGGGTTGTTTAGAAATTTTAGGTTTTCTTCACTCAACTTTGTTAATTCATATGCATCTAGGAATCTGTCCATTTCTTCTGGATTTCTGCTGGGTCTGCTGTAATTTCACCCTTTTCATTCCTAATTGCAGAGATTTGGGTCTTTTCTTTCCTTTTTTGATAAGATTGGCTAAGGGTTTGTCAATTTTGTTTATTCTTTCAAAGAACTAACTCTTTGCTTCTTTGATTTTTTGTATTGTTCTCTTAGTCTCCATTGCATTGATTTCTACTCTGATCTTTATAATTTCCTCTTGTGTATGAACTTTGGGTTTGCCCTGCTCTTCTTTTTGTAGAAGCTTGAGGTTCAGCATCAGGTTGTTTATTTGAGCTCGCTCTGTTTTCCTAATATGAGTATTCACTGCTATGAATTTCCCTCATAATACTGCTTTCATTGTGTTCCATAGATTCTGATATGTTGTACTGGCATTGTCATTTAATTGTAGAAACTGTCTGATTTCTTCTTTAATTTCCTCTGTGCCCCTTTGGTTATTCAGAGGTGTGTTGTTCAATTTTCATATGGTCATGAAATTCTTGTGGTTTCTTTTGCTATTTGATCTCCAATTTCATTGAACTATGATCTGATAGTATACATGGGATAATTTCAATTCCTTTGCGCTTATTTTAACATGTTTTATGAGCTAGTATGTGGTCTATTTTGGAGAATGACCCGTGTGCAGCCAAAAAGAATGTATATTCTAATTTTGTGGGTTGGAACACTCTGTAGAGGTCCCATTTGACCCAGCTATTCCCCTGCTGGGTATCTTCCCCAAAGAATTAAAAGAATCATACCACAGCGATATATGTTCATCCATGTTCATAGCAGCACAATTTGTAATAGCTAAAACTTAGAAACAGCCCAATTTCCCATCAACTGTAGATTGAATAAAGAATTTTTTAATAAAATGGAGTATTACTCAGCCATAAAGAATGAGAAATTAGAGACATTTATAGCTACATGGATGCACATTGAGGCAATACTCTTAAATGAAATAGATAAGTACACACATGCATGAATAACAAATAGTTTCTCTGGTGTGAGAAACTGAAAGTATAAATTAGGATCAAAAGGTATAATAGATAATGTGAATAGGAAGAAAAGGTCCAAAGGGGAAGGGGAAGTGGGAGGGGTTCAGAAAAGGAAAGGAGGGAATGGAATTAACATGAGAAAAGGAAAAAAATGGAAACAAAGTCTTTGTAAATAGGGAGATGTGGAGAGGTTGAAGGAAGGGCAGGGGAATGGGGAAAAATAAGAACCAAGATGTATTAATTATTGTAAAGGTATAAGTTTCCAATTATGAGTGTCATTATGTTTCTATGTTCAAGGCCTTGGAGATTTAATATTGTTAAAATGGCCAAACCAAATGTTATCTCCAGATTCAATGTGATTCTCATCAAAATACCAATGCCATTCTAAAAAGAATTTTTAAAAATCCTAAAACTGATATGGAAACACAAATACACAGAATAATCAAAGCAGTCCTAAGGAACAAAATCTAGGGTGGAAGCATAACATTGCACTAGAATTTTCTGTCTCCACCAAAAGTGTGGTAGGGCTAGAACTAAGTATCGGAGAGACACATGTCCCTCCTTGAAACATAATGCCAAGAATTGCAGTTTTGCATGTCACATCGCTAGGACTTCCACAATGAGTAAAGGAAGAGAGATCAAAAATTTTCCTGTCTCCATTATGCATAGAAACAGAAAAGTGGACCATGTATAAACCAGAATGAGGATCCTTACCAGAATGTGACCAAGTTTGGCATACTGATCTCAGATATCTATCCTCTAGAGCTCCTAGATAATCTGTGATTTAAGTCATTCAGTCTCTAGTTATTTTTTATTGCTGTTAGAATTGAGTAATACAGATTTTGGTTCCAAGAAAAAGGGTGCCATTGTAACAATATCTAAATATGTGGAAGTCACTGTAGAGTTGGCTGATGGGTAAGGATAGACTGTGAAAGTCTGACATGAACGCTAGCATATGGATTTTAAAGAAGATTCTAGTGAGATCTCAGACAAAGTAACAATTGCAGAAAAAACTAAAGAGTAAAAGAAAGAGAAGACATAAAGTAGTAGTTTCTTTCCTCACTTTTTTATTCATTCATGACAACAAATGTTTGCTTTCGTTAATCATATTATACTATTGAACATTTAAAAAAATTAAAAAGACAATAGATTCCTGATAGGAAAAATAAGAATGATAGAGCAATGTAGTACAGAAGTTATAGCTCATACAGAAACAAAATATTTGATAGCAATAGCACAAAGCACAAGCAAGCAAATAGAATCGTGCCATGGTAAGGTTCATACATTTGTGAAGTAGTATAATTTTTTTAAAAGCACATGATCAGATTGCTTGTGCTTGCTTCTTTACTCTTGGATAAGGCCAAAGTAGCCAGCTAGAGCCCAAGTATTTTGAGAAGACTTGCCAAGTATTCCTGTATGCATGAGGACTGATGTACTATTGCAAGATATGTATATGCCCCCAGTATTTGGGACAGGAACCACAGAAGTCAGGGTAATGGCTACTAGATCAGCCTGAGTCTATGGGCCACTGTAATGACCTCTATGGGGATGTAGTATAAATGAGAAACAGACTTTTCTGTTTAAGATGGCGAGGTAAACACATTAAGAATGTGTGTTATCACTAAAATATATTATCGCTTTAGGGCTAGATGAATAGACTAAAAGAGTAAACTATCCAGAAGCACAACCATCTATATAAAACTGAAAAACCAAACACACTAGTGCAACAAATCAGAGGGCAAATGTAGACAAAATATAGATGCTCCTGGATTTATAGTGGAGTTACACCTCAATAAAACAAACAGAAGTTGAAAATAGCCTAGGTCAAAAATGAACTTCATACAGCTGACCTGAACATCATAGTGCAGTGAGGTATTACACTAGGGGGTGGGTTATTTACCTTCATCATGGCATGGCTGACAGAGAGCTGCACAGTATCACAAGAGTATTCTTTTAAATACCACTAGCTCAGTGAAAGATCAAAGTTCAAAATTAAAGTACCATCTCTACTGGATTCTTATTGCTTTTTCACCATGAAAAAGTAAAAAAAAAATAATAAATTCAATCATTGTAAATTGGGGATGAACTGTATATGATTTGTAAGCATTGTCAATGCACCTAATAAGAAAAGGTATAGTACTACAGCAGTCACTATAAGAAATATTCCAAATGAAGCAAAGCTCTAAATGTGAAAAGCAAAGCATTAGCGTGTCTGAAAAATGAGTAGAATTAATTCATTATTTTATTGTATGTTTGTTAACTAAGACACAAAATTCACACCTTATAAATCAAAAGGTAAATTTGGTTTTGATAAGATTTAAAATTTTAATTTAGAAACAGTACTACAAACCAAAAACACATGAAACAGACTGGAATACTACATGCTATGTGCATAAATACAGAGTGATATACTGTCCACAATATGTAAAGGATCTTTATTAATAAGATAAAAATAATCAAATAAAAATAAGCAAAGATAAAACCAGTAAACTGCAGGATTTGAATAAAAATAAATATTGAACAGATGCTCAAACTTCATTAGTTATCACAGAAATGCAAATTAAGCAATCCTAAGATACCATTTAATAACTATCAAATAAGCAAACATTTTGAGTCTAATAGTACCAAGTTTTATCAAGGCTATAGTAAATCTTACACAATGCTGACAGAAGCATCGAATGGTGGAAGCATTTTAGAGAGCAATTTGGAAATATCAAGTAAAAATGAATAGGAGCATTCCTTACACCACAGAAATCATTTCTTACAATACAGTAAATACTTTGTACTCTTGGTCTTAAAAAAAATCTTGCCCATTTCCACACTAAGTCAAAGTAAAAGCATATTTTTTGTAGCATCATCTGTAATAGAAAAAATTATGTACTCTGACCTTTTTGTGAAAAGAAAATGGTTAAATTAATTGTAACATAGTCATATGATTGTACAATATAAATAAATGTATAGGAAAGAGACAGCTGAATATATTTAATAAACAATATTGGAAACAAAGGAAATTCTCGAAGGATATAATATCATAACATTGATATAAAATGGTAAATAATTCCATCTATTGTGTATGCAGATTTTTTATGCTTGAAGCTTAAATGTATAATATCATAATAAACAAAATCAAGATTGTTGTGATATCTGCAGAGAATAAATTAGAAAAATAATTTAAAATATTCTTTCTTAAGCATTAAATATAATAAGTCTATCAAGTTAATAGATTTCAAAAACTGGTGAGGATCTTAGCCACTTTCTTCATCCTTGGAACAAAATATTGGACTCCCACAATTTAAAGGAGGAGAGATTTACTTTGGCTCACAGATTTAGAACTTTCAATCCATATTCAGCAGATGTAAACATACAGAAGGCATGTGGAAAGTCCTAGGCAAGGGAAAGCTGTTAAAATTATGGTGATTAGGAAGCAGAGAGAGAAAGTACTAATCTGAAAGGGAGATACACTCTTCCAGGTCACTCCTACAATTACCTGCCTCTTCTGACCAGACCTGTTCCCCTAACAACAAGTCATCTATTGTTCCCTCCTGATTCCAAAAACCCTGCCTTTGACTTCATGAGGCTCTTGGGGAACATCTAGATATAAATTATAGCAATATCTACACAAATTTCATTACATCATTTCTGTATATTTTTATGTACTTGAAGCTTTTGTTAAAGTATTTACAGTAATAAAAGATGAAATTACTTCCATTCCAGTAATGAAAGATGTAGAAATTTGAGCTAACTCTTGAATATCTATGAAGATGTTGGAAAACTTTAATAAAATGTGATTTTTTTTGGTCAAAATCGAAGGGGCAAGAATTAGCTATTACAAACTGTGCTGCTATGAACATGAGTGTGCATATATTGCTGTGCTATATGCTGTTAATACTTTTGGGAAGATACAGAGAAGGGGAATAGCTGGGTCAAATTTCACTTCTAGTCCTAGATTTTAAGGAATCTCCACATTGATTTCCAAACTGGTTGTACCAGTCTATAATCCCATCAACAGTGGAGAAGAGTTCCTTTTTCCCTACGTTCTGGCCAGTATTTGTTATTGGTTGATTTCTTGATACTTTCTGGAGTGAGTGAGATGTAATCTTATCTGGTGTGAGAATCTGAAAGTGTAAATAAGGACCAAAATGTATAATAGATATTGTGAGATAGGAAGAAAATGTTCAAATGTAAAGGGGCACAGGGGAGGGAAAAGGGGAAAGGAAGAAAGCAAAAAGGAAAAAAATTAGAAAAGATAAAATGGAAACAAAGCTCTTGTAAATAAGAAGTGGAAGAGGGGTAGAAGGGAGGGGAGGGGAATGAGGAAATATAAGAATCAAGGTATATCATGTACAGGTACAAATTCCACATGATGAATATGATCATTGTGTATACATAAATTATACCAATAAACTTAGATGATAAAATAAATGATGAGAAAATGAATAATGATAAAATAAACAATAATAAAAGTAAATAATGATAAAATATAACAATAAAATTAAATGATAAAAATCTAGGAAACAACAGAGGTCAGAAACTGTAAAAGGTGTGAGTTTGCTTTGTCACTGAGGATATTTACTGATTATACATAGGATAGTGGAGAAAATAAGATTATTTTTTCAATTTTTTAAGAAAAGGTTTATAGTGAAATAATTTGAACATTAGAGGAAAAAGGAAATTCTGAAGGAAATTTTAAAGAATAAAGATATTCAGTACACAGTTAAATACCCTTTGTACCAGTTCAATAATTATTAATATTTACTTTTTGCATACATTCATGCTAGTTGTTTTTTCATTTTTCTGCAACATGCAAGTAAGGTAATATATTTATTACTCTTGTTCTTTCAATGACAGCATAGTTGGTTATTTTAAATATTAATATTGACATGATACTTTTATAAACTTTTCCAATTGAACTACAACTGTCATTTATTTAGTCCAGCAATGTGTTATCTTCTTCAAACTCAACTATTGTAATTAGTTTCCATATCTCTTTAGCCTCATTTACTATGGAACATTTTTAAAGCCTTTATTTATTATGTCACCAAGATTGTGTCAAAGCTATACTACCTTGAATATTCCTGATCCTCTCTGATCTTACAAGTTAGGCAAGGTCAGATTTGGTTAGTATTTGCTTGGGAGAAATTAAAATTTTGAATAATAGAATAATCCTCATTTGTAAATAAACCATTACCATTTTGTTTTGTTTTTCTGACACATCTTCATGATTTTGGGCCAGAATGTGAGTTAGTGACTTAGTTTTCTCCTCAGGCTATCAAATTTTGGGGTGCATGTACTCTTATCTTTAGATCACTCATTAGTAACAGTATTTTTCTAAGTTTTGTCACATTTTACTACTGTATCATAATTAATTGTTGTGCAAGTAATAAGAAAGATATTATTTTAAGGCCACATAAGTATCATATTTATTATGAAGGTTTCTTCCTAGATTTGAAATTTGTGGATAATTCTTGCCTGATTCAAAGTTTTCTGCGGTGCCTCAAATAGGTTTATTTCCAAATTTCCTTATTCCAACCATATTTATCAAATGCCCCTCAGCATTTTTTTCAAAAGCAGTAGTTCAACTTTAAGCTATGATAATTAATTAAATAGCTCTTTATGTTTATTTATGATTGTTATAGACTCATGAATTTCTACATTTTCAGGGTTTATGCTTTTTCATATACCCTCTTTGTTGTTTAAGCAGCTCTTTAACTTTTTTGCATAATGTAATATACTAGGTTTATTTTTCTTTCTTCTAAAAGCACTGGAATTAGGCAGTGTTCTCAGAAGTACTGGGACATTTTCCAATGAGACTAGTGAAGAGTCCAGAGCTTAGTAAGAGAACTTGATATTGATATGCTTCACTTTGAGCAGAGACTGCAACTTAAGTATAACAGTAATCTGAAAACAAATAATCAGTTGCAACCCAACTCTAAATCACTTCATTCTTTCCAATTAGATTAAGATGGTAACAATTTTCTAGTTCCATGTCTTCTCAGAATCACAAATAAAACCTCTATATAAAGATATCAACCTAATTATCACATTATTTATGAAAACAGTTTTTAAAGTATAACATATGAAATGCAGAGAAAAGAAGTAGGTATGTAATGAGAAAGAACAACATGAACAATATGAGAGACACAATAGACATTAGAATTAGATACATGGATGCTTTAAATACTGGCATTATCAGAATTTTCAATTGCTATATTATGCATAAGATACTTTTTAAAAAAAGGAAAAAGCAACATTAAGAATTTCAGGAAAAATTAGAAACTATATATTAAAAATAAAAAATTGAGGGCTGGGCATTTAGCTCAGTGGTTCCACTGCCTGCCTTGCAACCACAAGGATCAGAGTTTGATCCCCAGTATCTCAAAAAAACAAAACAAAACTGACTCAGGCCCCACACAGGCAACCTCATTAGCATAAACTCAGGCTTGGCCATGAGTGGTGGCACAAGTCTCTGATCCAAGCACTCGGGGCTGGGCAGGAGGCTCACAGGTTTGAGTCCCACCTGGTAACCTAGCAAAACCTTGCCTAAAAGCAAAATGAGTCAGTTCAATTGTTGTATTAGATGAGTTAGTCAAAGCAGGTAGTCAAAAAAAAAAAAAGAAAGGAGAAAAAAAGAATGGAAGAAAAAATAATAATTTTACAAGTCGAGTATATGGTTATATATAGAAAAATGCAAAAATACCTACATAAAACTTATTAAAAT
>NW_004624813.1:6723805-6737575 GCF_000247695.1 Heterocephalus glaber | reverse complement strand
AAAAAAAAAATTTACATCTAGCCAGGCGTGATGGCACATACCTATAATCTCAGTACTCTGGGAAGTAGAGGTAGAAGGATCAAAGTTTATTCACAACTAATTACTTCTCTCCAAATAAAAAATAAAAAATGGTTAGGGATGTAGTTCAGTGTGAAGGCCCCTGGATTCAATCCTCACTATCAAACAAAAAAATTTTTACATTTTCTCTTGACAAATTTTAAGTTTTTATGAGTACCTGCTATGTATTTAATTCTATTTTTTTCAATTATCTTCTTCTCTGCTACGGTAAACAGTTGAAATACACACATCAGTTGTTAATGTAACAATCACTCATAAATCTAGAATGTTGAAAAATGCAAACAATTTTGGAAGTAGTTCTGCACTTTATCCCTAACAGCCTACTTTACCAGCTTAGGAACCACTGTAAAGATATACTGTGTTTGAAAAATAAAATGCTGTTATAACTATAAAATTATGACTCTAAAAATCTAACACTAGAAAATAGTTATGAGATTAACTTTTTATTACTAATCAAACAGAAAATGTAGTTGTATACAAAGTATATAACAGCTCTGCTTATATCTTTATTATAATGGTTCTCTCCACATGTTTAGAGTAATTCCAACTTTGCTTACCTAAGCTTAGATTGGAAGGTAGGAAATTGTGAATTCATGTTTGAATCAGGTTATCAATAGTTGTATAGCCAACTCACATGTTTGTTAACAAAATTTCATGTGAAGGACTGGATTATTCCCACAAGCAACAGGTTAGAAGTCAACACTGATCAAATTAATGGAGCAACTGATAAGTCACTACCTTGTTTTCAGCTCCAAAGACAGAGCCCAGTGCTGCATATTTCAAAGCACTGAGAACATTTCTATTCTAAGCAGTACCCACAGCCAGAAAGACTTACTGCTGTCCTAGGGAATAACCTGCATGCTGCGAATAGTGCAATTAATAAAAACTCCCTTGAGTTTGAGATGAAAATGTAGAATATTTTTTCTATTCCTCTGGAGTCAGTGAAATACATTTTTTTCTTAAAACCTTACCTCTGAACAATATTCAGAGCCAAACAAATAAACAATAAAGTCATTTTAATTAAAACAAGTGCATGTCTTTTGTTTGATTTTCCTTTCTGAAAATTCCAAAACTAACAATAAACCTTAATATCCAGATTGTCTTATATGTGACATTTGCTTTCATGAACCATGCAGTTATCAAGAGCTAATCCTGTAGAGAAACTAATCAAGGAAGGTGTTACACAAATGCAAAACATATGATTAAAGAAGGGGAAGGCAAATCTCATACAAAGAACAGAATATTATAATGAAATTGCCACTGAATGGAGATGTGAAGACTTCAAGCTCAGTTTAATTAGGCCACTGAGTGGAATCCCCTAAGACCAACAAGAATTGAACAGCTAATAATCAGTTTGTTCTTTACTGATTACCAGTTAATCATGTCCCAAACACAACCCTGATTCCCTCTCTAATTATGAATACATTTGCAGGCCTCTCCTTTAATCTCTACACATTTTATGGGTGCACAAATCTTAATCAGCTAACTGTAAGAGTGCCTACAACCAGTGACTGTCTTAAAAGGCCTTCCTACTGTTTAGGAAGTAAATATTTGTATCCTTTTGTGCCACAGTTGTAAACATTAGCTGATCTCATGTGAAGAGGAAAAAAAGAAAAAAGAAACAAAGAAAGAAAATGAGCAGAAGAGGCAAATACATATCAACATAGGGCTGATCTTTTCTAAATAAAGATTATATTCCATTATAAAATGCTTGTTGTGTGAAATGTGAATCATCTTAGATATACATTCATGCATACACATACACAATCAGAATCTTAAAGGGAAGAATTTTCTCATCTTTCCATAATGAAAAGAGAATCACTAATAAAACTTCCACTATTTTCTTTCATACTTAGAGGAGATATAGGCTTGTAATGTGTGTGCTTATTCTTTGATAAATAATGTCAACTCTACTTAAAAATGTATCAATATATGCCTTTTCAAAATATGTTACAGCATTGAATATTTGCATAGTTTGCCTTAAAGTGGATGTAACATACTTAATAGTTAACAATCATTTAATCTTCCTCTTTGTAATATTATTAATAACTGATACATGCTTATGACTCAAAGCTCATTTTGTATTTATGAATATTTCTGGCAATATTTTCAAAAGAAATGGATGTGGCACTTTTTAAAAATCCCTTCCAAACACTCATGTTCAAAGAAGCATTTTAGATTTCTGGGCCCATACTTTTGAGTCATTAGAATAATTTCCTTCCCTAGAAACATATTGTTTTCTCTAATTTTTGAAAATTTTACTTTTTAAAAAAATACTTCATTTCTCTAGATTCTGAACTCTAAAAATATAACCTCTTGTAAGTATCCTAGCTCTAGTATTCTACTCATCTTTATGCTGGTGGTAATGCCCATATGAGAACATAGCTAACTTTAAGAAGCTATAAACCATGGAACCATCCCCGAAGTGCCTCCAAATGGTCTCAGATTCAGATTTAACCCTTAAAGTGTTCTGGAAGGAACATTATACCATTATTTCCTGTGTGAAGTTAATTGAGAAATTCTGGACCAGTGTCTAAGGACATTGAGATCTTCCCAGAAGAAACTGTGGCCTAAAATTATACAAGAGAGAGAGTTTGAAGACTGCGTAGAGGGTCCTGAGCCCTCAATTGCCCTGTGGTTGATGACATTGTCACTATAGCAGAGTCCATAGGCTTCCAAGAAGACAGTGGTGATGTTGAGGAACTGGTGGAGGAACACTCAGAGGGAATGTCTACAGAGGAACCTCAGCAACTTCTGTCTGACAAACACAATGGCAGCTGAGGAGCTTTCTGAAGAGGAAGGGGAGTATCAACAATCATTGTAGAAAAGTTTCTCAACTGAAATAAAGTAAATCCTGAAAAAAATGGACAGAGCTAGAAACATCTGTAGAGAAGACCCACCCAGAAAAAATGCCAATCATTCCATTTGCTTGCTTAATGACAATGTCATGTCGTACTACAGAACAGAGTTAAAGAAAAGAGAGAAACAGACAAGCTTAGACCAATTTTTAGTCCTGAAGTTTGAGACTTAGTGAGTCAGAAGTTGGCCCTAGTGGGCTACAGACTCTTCCTAGGAGAGAAAGGATACCAGAGAGCCAGATTCTTGATGTTCTTTTAGAAGGAGACTCTCCTTCCAAACAATAACCTCCTTCCATTTCATCCTCCCCTCCCTTTGAAATCAAGCCAAAGATGTCAACTTCAGGGGTGAGTATAGTAAGAAATTGTTGTTTCTGGTAAACTAGGTACATTTTATAACTTTTTGGTGAATACACTAGGAAAATTATTGGTGTTTCTGGTAAATTATCCACCTTATATAACCCTTTTTATTATTAAAAGGTTAGTTAAGGGGTACTTTGGGAGGTTCAGAATGAATCATGGGTATTTCAGCTATTTCTTATGGAAAAAAATTTTCTTGATTTACAGCCCTACTTGAATTACAACAAACCTTCATGAATGAATTGAGTTCATAAGTCAAGGGTCCAATGTACTCTTTCCCAACTTTAATTTTTAGCACTATCACTGCAGCTAATAAATATTTGCAAATTTATTGCCAATACCTTTATTTATAGCAACAAATTACTTTGTAATTTTTATCTAAGTTGAAAAAATTTCTTAATAGTTTTTTAGTAGAACAGCTTCTTAGTAAAAAAAACATTTATGAACCAGGGAGTCTAACAGGTAATTTCTATTGTAGTCATCAGATTTTTTTCACACAAGGAAACTGAGGCTCAGAGAACTAAAATAATTTGGGTACTTAATCCATTTACCAGACAGCAGAGGTACTTGTTTTTTTTGTTTTATTTTTAATGTACCAATATATTCTTAGCCAAAATTTAGCTTTCTGTTGTCTTAGTTACTTATAGTTAACCACATTCTGAAAAATATTTCTGAAAATTTCAGAAATTTTTTAAAAATTCAAAATTTTGAATTCTGCATTATTCTTAAGCAACATAATGACATCTTAATGGTCCTATTCCATCCTGCTCAGAAGCCGAATCATCCTTTTGTCCACCCATTGGCCTGTAGTAGCCCTTTCGGCTATCAGATCAACTGTTTTAAAATTGCAGTGCGAGTGTTCAAATAGTCCATGTTTTACTTAATAATGGGCCCAATGTGCAAGAATAGTGTACTAGCAACTTGGATATGCCAAAGAGGTATCTCTACAGTGCTTCCTTTAAGTAAGAAGATGAACATTTTTAATAAGAAAAAAAAACTGTACTCTGGGAGTGTTAAGATTTATGATAACAATGAATAATCATAAAATTGTGAAGGAAAAAGAAATATATGCTAGCTTTGCTGTCATATCTTAAACTGCAGAATGTAATAGCCACAGTGCTTGGTAAGCGTTGGTTAAGATGGAAAAGGGAATATATTATAGAGTTTGATACTATCTTCAGTTTCACATATCCACTGTGGGAGAATCAGCTGCTGATAAGGGGACCCGTGCCATAACCATGCTGAAAAATGTGTTGTGATACCTCATCATGGTTTCTTTTACAGTTCCATGGTGATTAGTAATGTTGAGTAACTTTCATACATCTAGGGTCTTTCTTAATGTTTTCTTCTAAGAAATGCCTCTTTGTCCATTTGTAATAGTTTTGTTATTATTGTTGTTGTTTATTTATGTGATTTTGTTGTAGGAGTTCCATTCATATTTTGGACAGATAGCTTGCTATATCTGGTGTTTATCAGATAAATGCTTTGAAAATGATTTCTACCATTTTGTAGATTAATTTTTTCATCCTATTGATCATTTTCTTTTCTCTGCAGAAACTTTTTAGGTTAATAGAGTCTCACTTTTCTGTTTTTACTAGTTTCAACAAGTTTTTGGTGGAATCATTAGAGCTTTATGCATAAGGCCATTCTAAAAATGTAATCACCAAAGGAGAAAACATTCATTATGCTCCAGTTTCTGTGGGATATGGGAGGGTAGCAGCCCCCTGGTGGGCCCCTTAGTCCAAGTTTTAAATCTCTCTTGTGCTGAAGATTTGAGAAGTTTAAGACCAATTAGCTAACACAGATGACCATTCCAAATAGTACTAAGTGAATTTAGGATGCACTATGTGCCATCAAGTCCTTTAATTGAGGACTAATCATTGTTTACTTTAAAAATTTGTATTTCATGGGTTGTATTTTCTTATCTATGTAAAAGGGTGAAATCTCTTTTTTATTTACATTTTCTTTACTAGGAAGCCAGTGATGAACATCATCTTCTGTTTTAAAATGTATTTAATAATATTTTTTCTCTTAAGCTTCCATAGAGAAGTTACCTGGATTGGGAGGAGACTTTATTTTTAATTTTATTTAATTATATGAAAAATTTAATTACATTTAATGAAAGATGGAAGCAAAATAATGTTTGTTCCTATGTCTAAGGAGAACTGACTATATGGATATAGTATAAAATATGTATATTCTTATAGTCTTGGGCTACCCTGAGGCTGGTGCCTATTCACCATGGTACTACATTCTTTCTTTATCCTTTAACCTAAATTTCCCCAAACTGTTCAATGTTTGACTCCAAATAAAATAAGAATATCTTCTCTGGAGGGACTGTGTAATAGCTCTCTTTCTTACTGAGTTTCAGATGCTCTCCTAACACACGATCATAGGTGTCCACTGCTGGTGAATTAACAATAACTCTTGAGATAAAACAGATTTCATATATTAAGTCTTACATGAAAGATAATTTCAGGAATAAATTAATATTTCAATTAAGTACCTTCATCTACTTGGTCTGCTATAATAAAATACCATAAATTTATTGCTGATAAACAGAAATTTGTTTCTCACTGTTCTGTGTCTGGTGAAGTTTGTGTCCTACTTCAGAAAGCATGTTTTCTCACAGTTTCCTTGTATACTGGAAGGAGAACTGTGCTTTCTTCTCCAAGTTAAAAAAAATTATTCCCATTTAGGATATCTACACCTTCGCAAACAATCATTTCCCCAAAGCTCTGTATCTTAACACTATCACTTTTAGGTATTAGGTTTCAATACATGAATTTCGGAGAGCCAAAACATTCAGAGAATTACTTTTTAAGGTTTTTTTTAATAAAATAAGCAGAGAAATTGCTGTCCCTAGAGGAAAGACAGGCAAACTCCTTCTGTGAAGGGCCATATATTAAATACTTATGGCTTTGTGTGCCATACAGACTGTCCTGTGTACTTAACCCTACTATTGTATGAAGAAACCAAGAGACAATGAGTAAATGGATGTGGATGTGGTCCAATAAAGTTTTAATTATAAATCAAGTGATTTAGTATATAGGCTATAGTTTGCTGACCACTAAACTAGAGGATATATACATAAAAACTGAGACTTACAATGCCCACATATGACTAATATACCAAAAGCTTTCAATATTTGAGTGATTCAATAAATAATTATTTTAGAAAATGGAATTAGCTAGTAAACTGAAATTGACCTAAGGTTGGACATGAAATTAAATAATTGGTTTATATGCATTCAACTCTTTGGAAGTAAATTTCCTCTACAGACCATACAATTGTGCTAAAATGATGACTAAAGTGGGAATGACAATGAAACTCTTCTAAGAGACTGTATTTCCCAAAAGAAGTTGTGATCTTACAGGAATTTATTAAAAGCACATAATTGCCTTCTGTGTATTTAAAGACTACAGATTGAATCAATTATCATGAAAACATTAATAAACTCCCCCTTTTATTTTTATCAGGCCTTGTTCATACTTACCAACTGCAGAGCAAAATCTAATAACTCCCCCTATTTCCCTTTAATTGAACAAAAAGAAGTATCTGAGTTTTATCAATAGGAGCAACCAGATTGCAAATGGGTTAGTTTTGACTTTGTGTAGGTAATGTTTAAAAAACGTTTTGTCCTTCTTCATATAGTATAAAAGACATATATAACCTCTGGTTTTCTCTCCCAATCCTTTTGCTTGCTTCAGTAATTTTGAAGATTAATTCTGGATGAGAATTAAACTGGCTGCTCCTTGGATGGAGATTCTGGTCTCACGAACAATATAGTTTCTCTCAGGGAAAGTGTCTTGTCTGGGAAACGACCTATAAATGAGTTGAGAGGAGCAGATACCAGTCCCCGGATGATATACTCAAGGAGATACCATCTGATTTTACTTCCTCTCCACATGTTTGTGGAAGTCAGTTGTGGAGCAAAACAAAAATAAAGATGATTAGAGTTTCTAAACTCTGATCTCTTTATTCATCCTACTTAATCCAAGAAATTTAACTTTTCATTCTCTGCCTTCTCATTTGAACACATTCATAGAAGAAGTTTTGCAAATACTTACAAGAAAATGTAAAATCTCCTATTCTGCAGTACTGTATCCTTGAGAAGAGTTTGTATTCTGGTGCAGTTGTGTGGAAGATTTGTGTTTCTCTCTGAGGGTTTCTGCGATTCTGCTCCTCCTCTCCCCATCCTCCATCTCCTCCTTCCTGTCCCCCCACCCTGCATCTTTCGCCTACCCTCCCCTCCCCTCTCCTTTCCCCCCACCTCATACTCAGAGTGGTTTCCAATACTCACTTTGATCTGCTCTACTGCTCCTACCCAATTATTACCTAGCAAGGATAACATGAGAATGGATAGTAACAAGGACAGTATAAAAGGCCTCCCACTGATGACATTTAGTAGACATCATTACCTCTACTTTAACCATAGAACTTTATCTTCTATGATTCCCCTGGAAGAGTTAAACCATTTACAGCATTTAAATGACTTAGTAATGTTTCTATTATAACATTTAATATGAAGTTTTAAAATTAATCTACTTACACATCTGAATTCCCATTAAAATATGAGCTCCTTCAGGGCGGGAATTCTATGTTTCTTTATGTCTACAACACATAGCTCAGTGTGTGCCTCATAATATGCAATCAGCAAATGAAGAGGTGAAGAGTGTGCATGCGGAAGGTGGAGAGGGAAGGGGTGGCAGTTTTAATCCCCCTTGAAATGAAAAAGGAATAGCTGAATTAGACTGAAGATGTAGAAATCAGTTAATGAATAATTTAAGAGTAATATTTAGATACATTTTAATCTTTGTACCAAGAGGAGGTGGAAATTTTTTGTGTTTTCTATTCTGAAACTTAAATATGCCTTTTTCAAATAACTTCAGCATGCAATTATGCTTATATAAAGATAGTTTTTATTTCACATAGTCGAATAAAATATTGGAGTGGGAGGAAAGCAAAAACAGGAGTGTTTTAAAGTCTCTCATAAAACAACCTAGAGGTTGGAACTGCCTTTGAACTCACTCATCCATTCTGAAATCCCCTACATAAGATAAAGAATACAAATTGTGTGAGGAAGGGCTACCTGGTTATCTGTTTTGTTTAAATGCCCTTTTTCATAAATGGCTCGATGAAATCTTTTGTTGAGGAGTGAATGGGTCATTTCAAAAGCTTAGTATGATGTCACTGTGTATGTGCCTGTGTGCACATGGTTATATGTATTCAGGGATACAGATTTGGGAGGCTCTGTGGTTGAAATAAAGGGAAAAACTGAAAGCAGATGGGAGTGACAGGCAAGATGGCAACAGAGTAAGCACCTGACTTTCTATCTCCCCACTGACAAACTAAATAAATGAATACACAAGAACAATCCAGAAACTAGTTGAGAGCCTCCTATATATATCACTACCAAAAAACAAAAAAGGCTACATATTCAAATAGAAAAGGCTAGGACTCACATTTGCTGCAAAACATACCCTGAGCATAGAGTCTGAGAACTGGGAAAGAGTCTCTAGTTTCTATCATCTTGAAAAGAGTTTGGACCATACATATAACTTCTTAATTTTTATGACAGTCAGCTAGGGAACTGGTTCCTGAATCACCTAAGAGATCAACAATTGTGAATCTTTTGGATGGAAGAGAACAAAGCAGGAGCTTTAATTGTGCAGAGTACCATTCATTGTTGCAATCACCCACATCTAAATGAAACAACAGAAATGCATGGCTAGCAGTTTTTCCTGGAAGAAGCTTGTGCATGTCCCAAGCTTCTATCCAAGGTTGAAACTCTAAATAGACTTCATCTAGGAGCTTGATCTGAAAGTGAATTAGTAAGACAGCCAGGAGACTGAGTAGGTCTGTGAATACATCATATACCTCCGCCAGCTTACTTAAGCAGTCAGTCTCTAGCATCTCCCTGGAATGACTTAAGTTACGCATTGTGCACACTGCTTTTTAAGGTCCTCACAAGATTGGCTCTTAAATCACCTAGTTCTGCAAAGTGTCAAGTCCTCTAGACCTACAGAGAGTAAAGAAGTCTTTTAAACATGTGTGGGGTTCTATCAGTGATTACTTCTAGCTCAGACAGAGCAAGCAAGCAAAGCACCCAGCAGCTCCCAGTGTCTAAGTACAAGGGGTTTGACTGTGTATCTATCCCATCTTTCCCAACTGCTGCCCATGTATCAGGCTTTTAATTAGCATATATCTGGAAGCTAGCAGGGTAGGAAATTAGTCATCCTATGGGATTCTCAATGGGTGTATGAGTATTTTTACAGTTACCTCCAATCTGGTTTGCTCTAGAGATAGAACCAACCTTCCAGATCACCAACTTTTCTCCACTGCTACAAGGACCTGGCTTTCTACAAGATAATGGAGATAAAAGAGTGTTCAGTCTGAATAAAACTATAGACACTTTCCCCACAGATCTGTATACTGCTTCGTATGGGGTGAATGGGAAAGAAACATGAGCTTCCCGTTTATTCTTTAAGAGAAAAGGAACTGGGCCACACATCTAGCACTACAACTTCTCCAGCTTCTTGTCAAAGGATGGGTTTTTATCTTGTCACTTTTGAGACAACATCAGGACATAGAATATCTCAATCTTTTGGGAACCACTAAAATCAAGATGGTAGTTTAGACAATCACGAATATTCGAAAGGGTCCCAGAATCTCTTGCTGAGTTGATTGGTGAGGTTCAGTTTTTATATGAGGCCATACTTAAAAGATTAGAAGTTTCTGTTGTAGCAGATGTACCAAAAACAATTCAGAGAATCAAATAAAATGAAGAGGACAATGTTTTCTGAACAAAAGGTGATAGATCTTTAGAATCTGACTGTTGAATGGAGATGGAGGACTTACTTGACAGAGAATTCAAAATAACAGTCATAAAGATGGTAATAGTAGAATGTATGAATAAGTGAGAATTTCAACAGCTGGAAAATATTTTAAGATACTGTAACAAAGAGAAATTTTAGAGCTGAAGAATATAATAACTACATTGAAGATTTCAAGAGAGAGGTCCAACAACAGTTTATATCAAGGAAAAGAAAGTGTCAGTGAACTCGAAGATAGATCACTGGAAATTATTTGATTAGAGAAGATTAGAGTAAAAAAAAAGGTAAAGTAAAACATTTAAAAGGATGAAGACAGTTTTAAGGACATACAGGACATCAAATTGATCCATGTATGCATTACAGAAGTTTAATGAGAGAAAATGGCAGAAATTTTATTTAATAGTGGCTTAAAAAAAAGCCCAAGCATAGAAAAGCACCTAGAAAGCCCAAAGAACACCAATGAAATGAATTCTAAAAGATCCATATCAAACATAATCGTTTTTAAAAACTTAAGAGAGAATTTTGAATGCAGCAAATATAGTGACTTATTATGTACAAAAAAAACCCCATATGATATCATCAATAGATTTTTCATCAAAAGCTTTGCAGGCCAGAAGGAGTGGAATGATATATTCAAAGAACTGAATGAAAAAGACAAGAGCTGTCAATGAAAAATTCTGTATATAGTGAACCTGTAGTTCAGATATGAAGATAAAGATTTTCTCAGATAAATAAGAGCTGAGAGACTTTTCATCATTAGACACATCTTACAGGAAATATCAAAAGAATTTCCTTAAATTGTAAAAGGCTAATTAACAGCAACAAGGAAAGAAAAAGGAAAGTAGAAAACTATCTGCTAAAGTAACTGCAGAGACTTATACAGAATACTGTATTATTACAAAGGAGACGAATAAATCACTCTTTCTACAATAAAATAAAAAAGGCCAAATAATTTCTTAACTAAATTATATTAATGGCTACATACTGTAAATAGGTGAAGATTGGGACATTAATACTATATAATTTTGAGGTATAAGAGATAAAAAATTCCTGTGTGCAAGCAAAGTTAAATAATTAGCACCTTAAAATGTGCTGGTAAAGATGTAGAACTTTATGTAAGTCTCTTAGTAACCACAAAGAAAATATCTTCAAGTTGCTTGGGCTGAGAGGTCCCTGGCCATCTGGAGCCCCACTCCTGTCCAGCTAGCTACGCCCACCTGTGACTAGCGAAACAGTGAGGACCCCTGGACTCTCCCACCGGAGCAGCTTAGCCACCTGGGCAACTGCAACATGCCCTCCCCCCAGCTTCCTGCTGTGCAACTACCTGGTTCCACACTACAGAGGTACAGGGGTCAAAAAGGCCATGGTCCTGAGCTGCAGAAGTGAACAACAGATAGAGGGCCTCTCTCAGGCTCCTTGATGAAAACTGAAGCCCAATGGAAAAGTGAAGAGACCAGACCACTGTAATTGGTAAGTTGGAGGGATCATCACCTCCCATTGGAATCTGGACTATCTTCAAGGGAAGGGCAGCTGGAACCTGCAGTAGAGCCTTGTAGAGTTCAACCCTGCAGGAGGACACGGAGCTCAACTTGGGACTTGGAGCCAGAAATCTGCCTGAATTTCACGGGTCTGCGACTGGCTTGTTGAGACTCATTGATTTGTATCTGCACACTGCTCCCCACATTCTCTAACAAGACAGCAGAGATATACCCTGAAGGAGGAGGCCCCTCATTTTTATCTTTCATTTGTTATTTTCAAAATTAATATTATTATTTTTTGCTCTTAGTTTTAATTTTTTTCTTTTTCTACTCTTCTCAAATTTTTACTTTTCTTTTTTCTTTCTTTTTCTCCTCTCTCTCTGTCTCTCTGTCTCTCTGTCTCTCTCTGTCTCTCTCTGTCTCTCTGTCTCTCTCTCTCTCTCTCTCCCTGGCTATCCCACATTGTTCTTCATCTCCCTTTTTGTTCCTGTTCTGACCCTAATTCCTATTTCTCCTTTATTTTTATTTTCTTCTCCTTTTCCTTCTCTCACCTGTGTCCTCTGGCCTCACTGCTAACCTTCCTCTATCCTTCTACCTACCTATCCCTCCCTCCCTTCTAACTTCCCATCCTGAAGGGTAAAGTTGCTATATTGAAGAGTTTATTCACTCTAAACATATGTTGGGTTGGTCTTCAAATTTGATTTAATTCACACAGTTGAAGGTGATAGATTAATAACTACCACAAATTGTCATTTTCTAACATGTACTTGATGCTGTGGTGCTACTGATTGTATCACTTGGGCTAAGGTGTTGTGATTGATCTAATCAGTTGTTCTTCCTGGTATAATGAAAATGAGACAGCCTCAGAGTGATTAGAGACTCAAAACCTAAAGACCAGCTATATCTGGAAGACACCTCTGGGAAGCAATCATTCCATAAGGGTTCTAACTACAAGCAACAAAGATACTTACAATAAGCAACTTTGAAATATCAACCTAGGAATTAAACCAAGGATCATACCAAAAACAAAAATGAGAAGACATTTAAGCAAGGTACAAACTCATACATCCCTCTCACAAATGGAAAATTCTGGGAGAAATAAGATAGAAAAATCCTATAATCAACCAGTTACCTTGCCAACCTGAACTGATAGCACAGGAAGTAACAAAATAGATGAATGAGACTCTAGAAAAATTCAAAGCAGAAATAATCTTCCAGATAACTACAGAGATGGTGAGCAGAATGAAAGACATGATTAGAGGCCCTACAACAGAAACAGATAAAAAATAGATGAGCTCAGAAACACCGTGAAACCCATGAATGTAAAGCAAAAGAAAGAAATGGAAACCATGATCACCCAGCATAAGAAAGAAATGGAATCCATGAAACAGATTCAGACAGATATCCAGGAGACTAAAGACTCCACTGAAGGTACTCACAGCAGATTAAGGGAACGTGAAGAAAGAATGTCAGATATAGAAGACAGGATGGCTGTTAATGATCATGAAAACAGAGATTTCTTCAAAATAGTAAGGGACCATGAGAATCAATCCAGCAGCTGTTAGATTATGAAAAGAAGAATAACATAAGACTGACAGGAGTCCACAAAAAAACAGGAGAAAGTACAATTGACATAAAAAAAAAATGTTCAGAGAAATAATACTAGAAAACTTCCCAGACAGAGGTAGAGAATTGGGACTACAGATAAGTGAGGCATATAGGACTCCAACCAGCCATGACCAAAAAAAATCTACACCTAGACATATAATAGTCAAGATCCCAGAAACCCAACAGAAGAACAAAATCTTACAAGCTGTTAGAGAAAAGAAACAAACCACTTACAAAGAAAGCCCATAAGAATCACAGCAGACTTCTCAACACAAACCCTCAAGGCAAGAAGAGCCTGGAGTGAAGTATTTCAAGCCCTAAAAGAAAATAATTTCCAACGTAGATTGGAAAAAAATTATCTTCCAAAATCAATAGGAAAATTAGATACTTCCAAAACAAAGAACACCTGAGAAATTTCATGAACACCAAACCAGGACTCCAAACAATTCTAAACAATATCCTAGAAAAAGCCAATGGAGGTCAAAACTCCATGAGGCCCAAAAGAGGGAAGCCAGCAGCCAAGGTAAGAAACTAAAGGGATAGGGATAGGGGAAA
>NW_004624813.1:6687941-6698903 GCF_000247695.1 Heterocephalus glaber | reverse complement strand
TAGGCCGTATTTAACATACCTTAAATTATAAACTTCATCTCTTACATTTTACATTCTGATTTTCTGTATTTATTTGAGAACTTAACTTATAAATTATTATAGAGAATATTCTCTCCACATCTTTATTCTCTTTTATTTTTCAAGACAGAACATTGGGTGAACACACTGCTGCTCTGCTGAAAAACCATGAGTATGTTGCCTCACTTGAAGCTGTGTGTGATCAGTTGCATGGAAGAGGAAAGGCGTGTCCTTGGAAAGGGCTGAGAGTGCCTCTATGCTCCTGTTCTCTTACTGCCTAGAAAAGACTGTGAAGATCAGAGCTAGCCTTAGCAATTACACTGAGCTGGAATCATCATTCTGGGAAAGGGGAACAGTGAGCTGGAAAGTATTTGAGGCCCTGAAAAAGGGAAGATAACTATATTTCATTCTAGTATTTTCAAATAGAAAAAGTCCATGATCTTTGAAAATTAAATTTTTTGTTTTCAATTGTATATCTGATATTAAATTCCTCTTATCCAGTAATTCTTGGAAACTAACACAAGAAAGAGGTGTGCTTGTTGAGTTAGTGCTTGTTGAGCATTAACTTGCATACATATGGGGGCACTATCTAAAATTCTATAAGAAGGGGGATGAGCCTAAATATTCCTTTCATTCACTCATTCACTCGTTCTTTTAACTAACAAGCATAGGCCAAGTGTATTAATATGTCAGGCATTGAACTGGGCTCTAGTAAACCACATGTAATTTAAGCACCCACATTGAAATCCATGACTTCACAAGGTTATAATTATTTTCTTTTTTTTTTGGTACCGGGGATCGAACTTGAGTCCTTGTGCTTGCGTAGCAGGTGGCAAAACCACTGAGCTAAATCCCTGGCATATTGTAATTATTTTCTAAACTACTAAATTAAGTATGTGACCCAATGCAGTTAGTTCTATTGCTAAGGGGCATAGCCCTGTATATTATACAGTATCTGCATCAAAAAATTTAGAATTTTAAATCTTTGAAATAGAGATGAAGGTAATGATAATGAGAAAAGACAATTCTCAGAGATTGTTTCATTTAAAAAAGAACATACTCTTATTTAGTATTCCAAGCAACATCAGAAATATCTACTGTACCTGATTGTATATAGAAAGTCAAAATCTCTGTGCATAAATTTGTTGTCTAGGACAAATATTCTCTGTTGCTACATAATTCCAAATATTAATAATGAATTATATTTTATCAGAATGTTTTGTGTCAATACAAGAACAACTGAGGAGTTCTGCTAGCTGAAAGCCAATCTGGTGATGAGATCTTGGCAAAAAGTTCAGGTTGCCGCTACATAATTCAACAGGGAAGAGATAGTTTTCCTTCTTTATAACATGTTAATGGCTGACTGTCTCTCTTTTACATAGTCAACTAATTTCTGCAAAGTAAAATTAAGGACAGAGGTCATATCTTCAGAGAAATCCACATGCTTAAGTACTAGGGCCTTTATTTCTTACATTTTCAATATTAAGGGGCCAGGGATTTAGCAGTTCTGCCGCCTGCCTTGCAAGTGCAAGGTCCCCTATTTGATCCCCAGCACAAAAAAAAGAACTATTGTGGTTTAGATATGGAATGTTCCCCCAGAGCCTCCTGTGCGCAGAGCCAAGCCTTGCGAATGGTGATTGGATGATGAGGCTCTACAACTGGTTTGTCAGCAGGAGGCGAGTCTGGTTAAAAGCAGGATCATAACCCTTCAGCCCTCAAGCATAACCCGGGGAGTGTTATCGCCCGCCATGCACCACCCTTCTCTCTCTGCTTCCTTCCTGCCATGATGTGAGCACCTGGGTTTCTTCCACCCAAGCCCTTCCTGCCTTGGAGCCAGCTGACCATGGGGTGAAAACATTGGACCAAATAAACCTCTCCCCGCTTAAACTGAGGGTGTCAAGTATACTGTCTCCACAAGAAGAAAGTAACTAAAACAAGCACTATGAATACTCACTGATTTGACTATAGGCATTTGGAGTGGCTATGACTTTTCATAGTTTAAAGTCTCTCAATATATGTATGTTTTGTGAATTCAAAATAGGACTGATACAGCCCTTTCTTGTTTATCCATGATTCCCTAATGTCCAGATCTTCAGAATGACACAAATTATTTTTGAAGTAAGTAATGCTAAAAGTTAAAAGCAATTACAAGAAACATTATCTCCAGAGAGACTTGTAGGAGATGTTACTCAACCACAAAACAGAAAGATGCCTCAGTTAGCTGAAGACAACAGGCAGGAGAGGATTGAAACAAACAGCGAGCCACACCCATATTGTCATTGACAAAGGGACAATTTAAGGCTGATGAGGTAGAGCCTTTATATAAGTTCAAAATTGTATCTTCCCAAGACTGGTCTTCATATTGGCTGACTGACACATGAAACACAGAAATCAACACGGGAACTTTGCAGAGATGAAAAGGCCAGACACTGGGAAGCTAAATGACAAGCTGAATTAATGGGATATGTTATATATTCAGCTTATTGGAGACACAAAGTCCTTGTAATACAGGATTATAACTCTTTAGCCCTGAAGAAAGGAGATTTATACAATCATTTTGGGAAAAAAATGAATGATTAAATACAGTACATGGGACCTCTTACTATGCCAGCACTTTGGTCAATATTTTAACAACAGGCTTGCTCTAAATATTGGAAGCCTTTACAAACATATGCATTTTATTGTGTTTATTATACTTATTATCTTTGTAGTGCATAATAATGAGTGTACATAACGAGTGTCTGTACTACTCAGTTTTCTATCACTAGAAGTAAACATCTGACATGCAACACTTATGAAGAAAAAGTGGTTTATTTAGCTCACAGTTTGGGGGATTCAAAGTCCACAAGCCATAGCACTGATTCTATGGCAAGGGCCATGCTTGGGCCACATCACCTCATCACACAAAAGTAATGGCAGAAGCACGTGCCTACACCGTGATGAGGAAGAGCAGGAAGGATGAGAGGAGCCAGCATGCCCCCTTTTGTATCCATCCTCTTACAAGAAAGACCAGGGGGATCACACAAGAAATAGCATGCACCTCCAGTGACCCCAGGACATCACACAAGGACGCCCTCCAAGAATCCACCTTCCTCTACCACCATTTTGAGGATCAAGTCCTCCAACCCTGGGCACAGTCAAATCACATACAAAGCACAGCAGTGTCTTTCAGCATCATGTAACATGACTATTCCATGCATGCATAAAGAACCAAAATAAGTGACGTGGCCATGTGTGCATTCAACTTGAAAGAAAGAGCAAACTACACATACCTAGAAGAAGATATAGGACAAAACATTCGTGAAGAGACAAAGGCTGCCACAAAATTATATCTAAAAATGAATAAAGTTATTTTTAAATGGTATCTCCAAGTAATAATTTCTTAAAATGGGATTCTATAAAATGTTTATAATTGTTTAGGAAAGAAAGACAAAGAGAGGGCGGGGGATTTAGCTCAGTGGTGCCTCTGCTTGCCCCGCAACTGCAAGGACCCAAGTTTGATCCCTGGTACCAAAAAAAAAAAAAAGAGAGAGAGAGAAGAAAGACAAAGACAGAGACAGAGACTAAGAGAGAGAAAGAGAAGGAAAATTACCTGTATCATTTTCTCTAAAGTAGTTTAATAATATATTTGTAGGGTTTCTATTATATAAAAAGTACCACAGTTAATTTAACAAATCTCTTTTAATATATTTTTAATTTTTTTCTAAATAAATATAAAATAGTGAAAATTATCTCAAAAGAAAGGGAAATATAAACCCTTGTACAAGGTAATTTATACTTCCATTGTCAACTTTATTCAGGATAAATAATAGAGGAAAAAAGCCATATTAATATTTATATATCATATATATCATATATGTATGAGCATATTTATACAATTATAACTATGTAAGCAAAATTATAATAATTTATGTTCATATTTTCAATGTTCATAAGTGTTCTAAAATGATGTTTTAACATCTGCCCACTTCATATTATGGATGTATTAATACAGCTTTTACATTTGTACATATTTACTTAACATTTATATGTAACATTCTTAAAATCATTGGAAATTCACCAGAAGGAAACTTCAAGGAAAATAGACATCATTCTTCTTTCACAATTGTGTCCCTGGTGTCCAGAATGGGGCCTATAATATGCAAGATATTTAATGTTCATTAAAACAATGAAGCATGAAATAATGTTGTGGTTCACATCATGGGACATCAGTTCTTCACTGAGTTCTCAAGTCAATTGTTAAAGTAGAATTATTGCAATCAAACTATATATATGCAATCAAACATATATATATATCACATATACATATAACTAACATTCTAAAACATATAAAAATTTGTAAAAATGTGATTAATAATTATGAAAAATACTGATCTCATGACATTCTCTCTCATAATAATGTACCTAAATTTATATTCCAAATTATTTTGAGTGATATTCTTTTAAAATATTATTTTAATTAACTTTTCTTTACAGGCAACTGGAATTGATCATAGTCTCACATTATTTGCTGTATTTAAAAGTACCATGTGATTTAAAAGATCCCATATAATCTCAATTTTGGTTTATTAGACCACTTAAATTTTAAGTACTCATTATGATGTATTTTAACTCTGCTATTCTGATTTTTCATTTTCTGTTTGATATTTCAGTTTTTAATTTCCATTTTCTTCATAGGTCACTTGAACCTTCTCAATATTTTTTTTCAGTTTTGATATTCAGATGTGAATGTCTTTGCATAGCTTTTACTAGTGATTGCTATATTGAAAACATTACATATTCATAAAATAAAACAGTCTACTCATGTCATAATTTTGTCAGTTCAAGTGAAGTTTAAGAACATCACAATATATTTATTATCTCCATCATTTATAATAAAACAGTCTTAAATATTTCCTTTGTATATATTTTGAACTACAGTAAAGTTCTAATTTTTGCTTCAAATGCCAAGCTCAGTTTAGGAAATTTCAAATAATAGTCTAATGTATTTATTCATATTTTTTCACACAGTGTATTTTCTTCATTCCTGTTGTTAAAAACATTCTAGGATTTAGTTTCCTTTTTGTGTAAATTCTTTCAGCTATTCTTTTAAAATAAGCCTGGTGAGAGCAAATACCTATGCTCTTTCTTTATTTAAAAGGTCCTGATTTCTCCTCAATATTTTTGGGGCCTTTTCCCTGGAGATAGGATTTCTGGGTTGCTATTCATTACTTTTAGCACTTGAAAATTTTACATCATGCCTTTCTCCCAGCTGCATTTCTCAAGAAGAATTCATTCTTATTTCTCTCTTTTTTCCCTTATAGGTATGGCGGTGTCGCTCCCACTGGTTTAAGTATTTTTTCTTCAATTTCTGAATATTTCCTTATGATATGACTTGGTGAATATTTCTTTGAATTTATTATTTGAGGTTTACTTAGCTTTATGAAGCTGAAATCTGTATCATTTGCTAAACTTGGAATGTTTTTAGCCACTCTTTCAGAACTTTTCAGTCCACCGTTATTCTTTAATGACAAAGTGTGATTGATTTTTCTAGTCCCACAGGTTTCTGGGGGCTCTGTTCATTTTTTTTTTCAGTTTATTTTTTACTCTGTTCATCTTGGGTGATTTCTTCTTTCTAACTTCTACTTCAGTGATTCCTCAGTGTGTGTGTTTGTGTGTGTGTGTGTGTGTGTGTGTGTGTGTGCATGTGTGCATATCAGGGGTCCTCAACCACTGATCTAAATCCTTAGCTCTTTTCATTTTATACTTTGAGGTGTGTTTTCTCTAAGTTTCTGAGGCAGAACTTGAACTTGTGATCCACTTTCCTCATCCTCCCTCAATGCTGTGACTACAGGTATGTGCCGCAAGCATCTATTATTTTGATGTATTTTAGTTACTTTATTTTTCACTTTTATAATTTTATTTTGACTCTTCTTTATATCTTGTATTTAATTGTGAAGTCACTATTTCTTTGCTGAGATATTTTATAAAAGTTTGATTCAAATACATTCATGAATGCTAATTGAAGCATTTGTATGATGCCTGTTTTAAAATTTTTATAATTCTAACATCAGTTATCTTAGTGGTGAAATTTTTCTCATTGTTTGAGATCTTGTTTCTTGGTGTGATGAGGGATTCCAATGGAAACCAATACATTTTGTATTATTACATTTAACTCTAGATCTTATTTTAAAATGTCTAGTTTTAGCTAGTTTCCTCAGAGACTACTATAGCAGTAGAGAGTAGGAAGGGCACCAAGTAAATACTCCAAGAAGGACAGTTCCCTCTGTTGGGCCTCTTACTGATGGGTAAGGGTAGAGATTCCTGTAAGGCTTCAGGCTGTATTTCCCTGGCTGAGAAAGAATAGTTATCTTACTGTTACTCCCCAAGTGGCTGCCACTGACTCAATGATGGGATGAATTTCTTACTATTGGGCACAGTAAAAGTGGTGACTATGGTCTTTTTCTGCTTTGCCCCCAGTAGCAAGAGGAAGGGGTTTCTCATTACTCCTGGGTGGAGTAGAAGTTCCTGCTCTCTAAGTAATCTCTGCTGACATTGCTAGAGGTGTGATGAAGATTTCCTTTCTATCTAGTAACAATAACATTCTTGACTTCTTCTATGTCTTTTCCACTACAATCCCAGAGGTATGGGATTGGCCATCCTGTTACTGTCCCCATTTGCTAACATGGATGGTGGGAACACAACAGTTTTTCCATGTGTTTGAATGGGATGCAGTAGTCACTATCTGAAATTTTACACCTTGCCTGACTTCCTCTCTTCTAATCCTTTGACTAGATGGAAGATTTTCAATGAAACATTATTTCTCTGCTTCCACTGGGGTTTCTGAGTTGCTGGCTTGGAGTTTAAATCTAAGATACACAAAATCCCTGGCAGTTTTTCATCCATATCACACCTCCTGCCCATATGTGCTCCACCAGTGTTCCTTTCTTTCCATTTGTCAAAGCTTGATTATGTTTGCTCTTTATATTATCACTTTCCACGGATTTCTCACTGCATTTAATGGAAGGAACAGATAAAAGTATGTCTACACCATCTTCTTGAAATGGAAGCTCTATGGATCCTCTTACATCCTTGAAACTGTATGTTTGTGATCACAGCAGAGTTAATAATTTGGCTGATTTTTCTTCATTCCAGTACATCTGAAATAAGGCAAATTTGAGGGCCTTTTAAAATGATTTTGAGTTTTGAATACAAATTCTTATTTTCAAATCTCTATGACATTTATTAAAATATATTTGCTGGTTTTGTTTTGTACCATAGTTGTGGGAACAGTTTACAATCATGGTAAAGAATTAGAAGCTCTACAAGGTGGAGAGGTAAGATCTAAAGTGGAATGAAATATTGTTTTTTAAATTTTTATTAATACATGTTTGCAGTACAGCATGATTTCATTCATTGCAGGCAGTTGGTACATGTGAATGACACATCATCATTCTTTTTGGTTTTCCTTCCCATCAAATACAAACATCCTGGAGCCTCTGTGTGCCTATCCCAAGCCCCTTGTTCCTTAATTTGTTCTCAGAAGAAATCAAAATATTACATGAAATTATCACATATTTGTTTTTCTACTTTAAACATATTTATAATCTTAAAATGTCTTCTTTATATTTTTATGTCTATGAAATTTTGATAATTGGAACTATTCTGTAATTCTTCTGACTTTTTATTTTGATAAAATATTTTATCTGAGACTTATCATTTTATAACATATAATAAATATTGTATTTATTAAACCTGCACTATTTCATCACAAAAATTATCACTATTTGTTCATTCTATTCTTACTAACTTTGGGGTATTTCAAATTTTATATTAAAATAAAAAATTAATGAAAATATGAACCTGTTCAAAAATGTTTCCTAGAACAGAGTCATAAGATATTGTCTATAATATCTACCCGAATGTAATTTTTCAATTACAAAATATACTCAGCTGAACTGCATAGTGCTTTGAATGGTGTTTTCATAGATCCCTGCATCCAGAAGGAAGGATAAACATCTACAAGATTGTCTTTTTGTCATCAGTAACTCTACAAGCAGACAAAATACGTAAGTATCAATATATATTTAACAGCAGGTAGAATACTTATTGCCTGAGTGTAGAAATACAAATTAAGTGAGCCCTACAATTGTACCAACATGTTGACTGCAGGAATTTTCCAGGTCACAGCAGTGTAGGGAAGAAGCAAAGCAGAGGGCAGCAGTCACTGTAAGTTGATGAGAAATACACCAAGTTCCAGAAATTTGAAACAGTTGGACTTTTCCAGGGGGAACTCAGAGAATTCCAGGAGCCAAGAGATGGGGTTCTTTGACCCCTCTGTTTTCTGAGTGTAAGAGGAAATTTCATAAGGTCAGGTTAAGACCTCATAATAAGCACAAATAAGCTACCAAAGAATGAGAAGTCATGGAGGAACATTAAATGTATATTTTTAAGTGAAAGAAGTAGGCCAGAAAAGTCTGTGTACCATTGTACTGAAGCTAAATCAGGAAAAACAAGACTGCAGACATAGTAGAAAAACAGTTCAGTAATTGTCAGGGTTTAGGAAGAAACAGGGAGGATGAAGAGACTAAGAGATTTTTGAGTCAATGAAACTGCTCTGTGAAATGCTGTAACAGTAAATATAGAACATTGCATTTATTTTGCAAAACCCATGGAAATGTGCAACAAAATTGTATTGCAAACTATGGACTTTAAATAAAAAATATATCAATATCTGTTCACTGATTGTAATAAATATTCCACACTAAATTAATACATCAATAAGAAGGGGAAATAAAGGGAAAAGAGGTATATGGAAGTTCCTTATATTTTAAACCTAATATTTTAATTAAAAACTTTATTAATTGCTAATTTTAAAGTAAAATATCGGAACATAATGAAACTGGATGACACTTAAAGTCATTTAAGTACTGCAGAATAAAACCAATAAGGCTGAATATACAGCAATATAAATAATTCAATGTGAAGCGTATTGGAAAACAAACCTGAAAATAAAAGTCTAAATTATTTGTGAAACAATATTAATTAAGTATTATAATTTTACATGTATTAGGAGTATCAGAGTCAGTAAAGGAAGAAAACCACTTTTTAAAGGAAGCCACAAAATTCACCAAATTTAACAAAAACTATAAACACACAGAATCAAATAGTTTATTAAGATCCAAACAAGAGAAATATAACTAAAACCACAGTACCATCATAATCAAGTGTGAAAAAAATCTTATTTTAAGATTAAAAATAATCTTAAAAATCAACTACGAAATGGCATATTACATGCAAGAGGGAAATAAGAAACACAGCAGACCTCTTTTAAGAAGCCATCCAAGACAATAGAAAGCTATCCAAATATCCAGAAAATAGAAAAGACAATGGAAAACCCTTGAAAAGTGCCTGTTATCCCAGCACTTTGGGTGATTGAAGCAGGTGGAGTGCAAGTTTGAGCCTACAGGGGGGAAATTTAGTGACATAGCATGGCCCATCTCAAAATAAATTAAAAAAAAAAAAAAACAGTCTGGAGATACAGCTCAGTGTGAAGACTTTGCTTTCAATCTCCAGAAAAGAAAAACAAAACAGAAAATCCTATAAAAATCTAAAAGAAAATCTTCAACACAAAATTCTAGACCTTATGAAGATATCTTTTGAAAACACAAGTAAATTCAAACGTTTCAAAGTTGGAGATAATTCTTTGTCACCACAATGTATTGTAAGAAATATGAAAGAAAGTTATTTAACAAAAACAGAAAACCAGATGGAAATTTTTAATGTTTGCCAAATGTAATCCAGAAGTCTATAAAACAAAGAATATAAAAAGAAGTTTTTATCCTAGAAAAGCAGGGTTGGTATTATATTTGAAAATTAGTGAAAATTTTTATTTTCAATGTTCTAATAAAGATAAGTCATTTGATAATAATAAAAAGACCATTTATAAAATTCAGCATCCACTCCAATTAAAGATAAATTAGAATGGAAAAAAGCCAAACTTTCTTTAGTTATTTTACAAGAAAAAATTATTCAAGTTTGACAAAAATATATATGCATTAAAAAGAGAGTATAGCATAGTCATATGTTATATGGTCAATATTTACAATTCCACCATAAGTTTATATACTAGCAATGAACAATTTAAAAATTAAGTTAAAATGTAATGCTTTTAATAGACTCAAATTATTATAATGTGCAGGAGTAGTTTTAACATGAAATGTACCATAAATTCACAGAGAAAACTACAAAACATTCCAGAAAATAAGCACTAATTCAATGGAGAGAAATACAATTGTTCAGGGGTTTAACACTCAATATTGTTAGGATGAGAAGTCTCTCAAATCAATCTATAGATTAAGCAAAACTTCTAAAAATACTATAGTAGAATTTGATAGAAATTAACAGACTAAAATCTAAAGGCCAACAATAAAAATAACAATTTTGAAAAGTGGAAATAAATTGGAACGCATATATTTGCTCATTTCAAAATTAATGTCAAAGATCTATCTCCACATTTCCCGTTATCTATCCTTTATTTTGCTCATTATATTTTTGAGTTTCTCATGTAAGAGAAACCCTGCGATATTTAATCTATGTATCTGATATATTTCACTCAATATTAAATGAGATTAAGAAATGGAGGAGAGGGAAAGGAGAGGAAAAGGATTTTAAAAAGAATTGAGATGTGTTGTCTACATATACCAAATCCCCACAAAGAATGTGAGCACTCAGTATTGCACACATGTACTAATACCTAAATATTGAAAAATAATTAATATAATGCTATTGTAAGATGGTAATTGACAGAAGAATCAAAAGGTACATCAATATAGCAAAATAGAGACTCCAGAAATATATATATATTTGGTCAATTAATGTTCAACAATGTACTATAGTTCTTGAATAGGAAGTGTATAAGGCTTTTAGAAAATTGTCATGGAGCAATCAGATATGTATATGTAA
>NW_004624813.1:6646007-6681662 GCF_000247695.1 Heterocephalus glaber | reverse complement strand
AAAAAACAAAAAAACAAAAAAAAAAAAAACAGCATGGTACTGGCAAAGAAACAAACCTAAGGATCATTGGAACAGATGAGAAGATGCAGAAATAACTCCAGACATACTTAGCCACCTCATCTTTGACAAAGGAGCCAACCATCCTCACTGGAGGAAAGATAGCCTCTTTAATAAATGGTGCTGGAAAAATTGTATTTCAACCTGCCAAAGATTAAAACTAGACCCATATCTATCACCATGTACTAAACTAGGATTGAACTGGATTAAAGATCTAAATATTAAGACAGAAACACTAAACTTTCTGGAAGATATGTTAGGTAGAACTCTTGAAGACATTGGCATAGGAAAAAACTTTATGAACAAAACCTCAGTAACATGGGAACTAGCACAAAGAATCAACAACTGTGATCTCATCTTATTAAAATCTAATACTGTTAAACCTCTAGGCTTCTCTCCCTCTACTTTGCTTGAGTTAGCTATTCCCATCCATAACCTGAGACCCAGGGAGGGGTGAAACTGCTGATGTGCACATGCCCATCAGGATGCTAACTTCTAGACATCAGACCACCATTACCATTCTAGGGAGATTAGGGACACTTCTCAGAGAACTGGGAGCTGCAGGGCAGTGAGGCAAAGTATCCAACAGAGAAAAATGAAATGACTCACTTGTTTATTTTGGATAGTCTACACTTTGTCTTCAGTTTGGGAACAACTAACTTGTTTAATTAAACCATCACATGCTATTAGACATGCTATTGCTACCCAACCGACACCACTGCCAGTAGTCACCTGCAGCTGTAGTCCGCAGCACAGCACATGTTCAAGCACCTGGACTTTGCTGACTGAGGCCCTTGTCCTGTCATAGGATAAACAAGCAGTGTCTTAAGGAAAGGACCACAGTTCCATCTGGGATAGGAAGTTTCTGAATGCAGTAGTGCAGACAGTCAGAACACAGGTGAGATGAAAGAGCTCAAAATGTAATTACAGCACTGAGAGGTGAAGTCAGACAGTGGAAAGCAAACATATACTTTTTCTTTACTTTTCTGATTTCATATAGTCATGTTAATTAACCCAAAGAATTCATCCTCTGGAGGAATGCAGTGATAGGGAGGGCTGAAGGGGATTAAGTTTTGTTGCACAGAGCAAAAAGGCAATCAATAATTAGCTTCTGACCCTCCAAGTTGAACCAAGTTCGAGACAGTCACCTTGCAAACCAGGTTATTGAGGAGAGTGAGAGGGTTTCAAATGCGTATTTCTTTTTATAAAAAGTATAAAAGTTGCTAGATGCTTCTTTTCAATTCCCACACTTACACATTTGTGTATGAGTCATAAAACTTTTGAGGCATTCCTAATGCGCAAATAATACTTTGAATGGTTTTGCTAAGGTCAATGTTTGCTCTTTCTCCATATAACTAGATGCCAGGAAACAAGAATCAATGAAGAATTTTGCAAAAATAAACCTTTATTTCCTAATGAAGTCAACCATTACTTAAGTAGATTATTGATGTTAACTGCATTGGACTGTGCATTTATGTTGCAAAAGAAGATAGTGACTACCAAATTGTTGAGATCATTCTCAAATCTAAATCAGTCTAAGAGATGAGAGACAAAATCAGTAAGTTTAGTAACTTGCAAGGTATTTATGAAGCATCTTTGCTAACATATTGACATTGTGCCCATCCTACCATGGAGCTGTTTCTGGCTTGCTTGATACTAGACCGAACTGGCCTACCTTGTGGCCTACCATGTGACAAACTTTGTTTATAAACAGTCAGACACTGGACATTTTAGGTTTTGTGGGCCATGAGGCCTATGTCACAAGCATTCAGCTCTGCCTTGTAACACTAAAGCCTTGGCATGGGAAATAGACAATACTTTGGACACTGCTATAGTCCATACAGAAAAAATCGTGAGCATAGCTATGTCGAATAAGACTTTATTCACCATTAAACACTCCTTGCCATGAGTGTCCTGTGCAGCACTGTTTGCTGACCATGGTTCTAAGGTACCCAACTGCCAGGAATGTCACCTACCAGAGTGAAGCTTATTCTAGTCCCACACTTCAAAGCTATGTCCCTTCTTGGCATTGATGCTGTTACTTTACCTGCTGTTTCTGAAGTAGTGTTTTCCACAGAAGTTAAAAGGAATTAACCACAGAGCTGCACATCCATTTTTCATGCTACCTGTAGTTATCTTTTCTCACTGGTTCTGAAATTCTTCTCAAATGCTGAACTTCTCAAGAGTTCAGAATCCACAACAGATTTCTTCTTTGTTGGGAATGTGTTTGTTCATGTCTACTTTTTTTTTCTAGAAAGGAAGAAGTTCTCTTTTTTTCCCATTTTCCCTACCAGTGGTAGGACAAAGACCACTAACTGTCTTCCACGATTTTCCTACTGCCTTGCTTGTACCTCAAAATCTCCATCTAGAGTTCATGCAGTAAATTTTATGGTGAAGTCTTTGTAAGACAATGTTACTTTTTATAGATTTTTTTGAGGTTCTAAGGATAAACAGAACAAATATCTATCTTGAGTGATTAGCTTGAAATTTCTGCTTCCACCTTCACAGAAGTTGACAGATTTGAGTTATTTGTAGGAGAATGGATGTACTTTAAGACCATAAAATTAAGGAAAATAAATCAGACACACAATTTTAAATATCGTGTGGTTTCTCTTATATGAGAAACACAAAGCATAAATAAATTGTAAAATAAAAGAGAATGGGATATAGGGAGATAGATCTTTTTTAAAAAAGTAGGACAAAGAGATGGAGTTTTAGTGAGAGGAAGGGACAAAAAAATTAAGGTATGTTATGCATGCAATTAAGATATATTATGCATATGTACCAGCTCCACAGAAAGAATGCAATCATAATATAATGCAAAGATGAACTAATAAAAACGTGGGAAGATTCTCTAAGGTTATGACATTTTCATTCCCTGGAAATGCAAAATGTATCAATAGATGAACTAGCAATTAGTTTACATGAATTTTTCCTTGGAGAAGAATTTAAGGCCCAGAAGAGCTGTCAGAGGAAGCACAATCACAGCTCTTTACAAAAAACGTCTGAAAAAGTTAGCTTTTTCTAGGTTTCTGAATTGTCTTGGATCTCTAATTTAAGCTTTCCAACATCAGAGTATCTTACCTTCTAGAGAGCAAAGATAAAATTATTAGGAACACATGATAATATGTGATAGATTCTCAAATGCACCCTAGGAAAGTTCATTAAATATCCCCTCATCTTCCCTAATTATCCCAGTGGCCTACCGGCAATTTCTGTAACATAATAATAAGAAAGATATTTTTAAATGGCAAATGTTCAAGCTTTCATAAAATTATTTGGGGGTAAGGATTCCATTTCTTGCTAAATAAAAAGATTTCATGTATAAGAGATTCAACATAAGGTAGCAAAGAGCTTTGATTATTATATTTCAGAGCCTGGGAGTCAAATGTAAAAGCTAAAAGAAAATTCTGCTCCTCTGTGGGAGAACACTCCACAGAACAAAGACCTTTTACTACCCAGGACTTTTCAGAGTTTTAGATGTTGATTTTTTCTCACTTTTCTTTTCAAGATCAGAATGTCTCTATTAGTGCCTTTTAGACAGCAATATCATGCAGAGAATTGAAAGGGCACCACAGACTGGAAAACATGACTTATTATATAGATTACATATGTTACAATTTATTTAATTATAAAGTTATTCCATTGCACCTATACTTCGCATTGGCTAACAGTATCTGTTAAAAGCCCAAAAACTGAGTGAGAAAGGCGAAACTGAGTTGATCATTTGCTTAAAGACTCTGCAATTTTGAGCTTTAGTCTCTAAATAAGAAAGGGAACAGAGAAAACAAGGAGAATATATAATTTCATATGCTACTAAATGTATATAATATATATTTTCATTTCATGTATACATATGTACATATATGTGTGTATGTGTATTAGTGTATAATGTAAATTATATATGCACAAAATTCTGAAGTATACACAAATGAAGGACATACACTCATATATATGGCTCTATTTATATGTGGATATATATAGTAATATATCATGGTAGAGACTTTTCCTGATTTTGTGAATTGTATAGTTTAACCATTGAAAATTTTATAGTTTAATTAAAACCAAGCCATTACATATGAATTACATGCAAAGAAAATAGTAGTGTTTTATGAAAGCTTCAAAACCTGAGTATAAAATGCCAATTCTGTGTATAAGCTTAGGAATACTTTAAATGCATAAGATTGACTTAAATTTCAATTTATCTAGTAAAAGATACTTCTAAATTCACCTTTTCTCCACTAAGAAAGGGAACATATGTGGTACCAGACTCACTTGTGTCAAACTTGTATCTTGGAGAGACATGGTTTCTATAAGCCATAAAACTGTGGCAGTGTCTGCTATCCAAATAAGCCTCCCTGGGAATTTTTTTGAATGAGAATGACAAACCACCCCTAATGCCCACTGACTACATTTGAGAAGCTGACACAACTGTCAGCACAGGGGAGAGAGGTGTTGCTGTGGCTGCCAAGAAAAATGACATCATGGAAAGACTTAGTGTTTGTGGCAAAGGATAGTATGCCATAACCAAAGCATAGACACACACCAGAATGTTCCAGCATGTTCACTCCCCGACAAAAGACAATCTGTGGAAATCACTTATCAAAACACCTGCAGGGACTCTGAATGCTCTGAGATCAAAAAAGCACAGGCAAGCATACAAATAATAAGCTAGTTAGTACTATGAGGAAAACCTTGCCAAAGTTTTGCAGGGAACGGTAGGTGTTTATTCCCATTCTTACTCTCTGGTGGCAGTGAGAACTGAAGGCCCCCTGTGCCCTCTAAGAAATGTGTGAGAATAAAGGGTGTCAAGAGCAGAGCTCAGCAGCTGCTATTGGAAAACTTGACAGGAAAGTGACAGTTCAAATAGTGATCTTTCTTATGAACTAAATGATAGCTTTGGTTCTTAAAAATGACACAATTTAAACAGGGTGTGGTGGCACACACCCATAATCTCAGAACTTGGAAGGATGAGGCAGAAGGATTGCCATGAGTTTGAGGCCATCCTGGGCTCCATAGTGAGTTCCAGACCAGCTTGTTGAAGACACAGCAAGACTCTGACTCAAAATGCCCCCCTTTAAAACAAACAAACAAAATAATGATATAACTTAGTGAGAGGAGAGTTCTGCTTCCTACAAGGAGAAAATTTGAGAAAAGAACTTCTTATATGCTTTATATTCAGGAGAAAAATTTTTATAGAGATTAGAAATGTGAACTCTAGAATCATACACTGAGGAGTTATTACGCCTTAGACAAATAACTTGGTAACTCTAAACATACGGTTAGACTTCTAAGAAATGGGTATAAAAATAAAATGTAAATTATACAGTTGTTGAGAGAACAAAACAAATGTGCATGATAAGTTTTGTTTTAATATATGTAATACAAAGTTAGCATTTTTAAAAGTTAAATCTTAGTAAGAGTAATGCTATGTGCAGAAAAGATTACATGGGCAGCCATTTAAAGTCGCTAGTATTTCATTGAAAATCAGAATTCCAGATACAAATAGCTACTTTTGTATGCTCAACCCATAACTCAAGAAAATCAAATAACTATTTCTAATGCTTTCTCACCTTAAATGTGAATAATAGTCCTTAATAATAAAAATAATTTAAACTAATAACTGATTAGATAAAGATGAAATCAATCTCAGCTTTTTAAGAAGTCAGTGGTAAGGGAAATATATTTTTTTAAAGGCAATACTGTTCATTGATCCTTAGCTCTGTTTTTTGCCAGTACCATGTTGTTTTTATCATAGTAGCTTAGTAGTATAATTTCAAATCAGGGATTGTGATGCCCCCTGCCTTGCCTTTGTTGCCCAGAAATGTTTTTGCTATTCTAGATCTCTTCTGATTCCAAATGAATGTTGCAATTGCTTTCTCTAATTTTGTGAAGTATGCTGTTGGTATTTTGATCAATGTTACATTAAATCTGTTTAACAATTTTGGAAGTATGGCCATTTTCATTATGTTTGTTCTTCCTACCCAATAGCAAGGAATATCTTTCCATTTTCTGATATCCTCTTCAATCTTCTTTTTCAGAGTACTATAGTTTTCAATGTAAAGGCCCAAAATGTATAATAGATATTTTTAAATATGAAAAAAAAAGTTCATTTGGGAAGGGAAATGAGGGAGGAGGGAGGAAAGAAGGAAGGGAAAAGAAAAAGACAGAAAAGAAGGAAAAAATGGAAACAAAGCTTGTGTAAATAAGGAGGGGAAGGGTGGTTGAAGGGAAGGGACAGTATTGGGAAAAAGAGAAGAATATATTATGTGCAAGTACAGTTTCCCTATCATTGTGTATAACTAAAATGTACCAATAAACTTAATTAATTACAAAAAGCAATACAGTCCTATTTTGACTCTATATCTCATATTGATAGATTGAGTAAAATTTCACACACACACACATATGCACACTCCACTCCCTGATATATCTTTTAAAAATCTAATTTCCTATGAAAAAAATCATGATTTTTAGATTCTATGTCAGAGTCTCCAATTGTTTGGATTTATGTTTATTTTTAAAAGATACCATCAAACATCTCTAAAGCAATTGTCCTCAATAAAAATGATTTTATGTTTTAGTGAACACTCTGAATTACTTCATAACAAACTGTGATATTTTATATGTTTACCATAAGCAATCCATAAAAATCTGTCACTTTTCTTCATGAAAATTTTTGTGATATTTTTCCATGAAGTTTATTTATGGGGTCATTTGTAATAAATGTCTCATAACAAGTTTTATTATGCATTTGAATACATCAGATTACTGAAGCAAATCAAATAGGGCTCTCTTTATAGAGATTTTTGTTTATTTGCTCTTTGTAGAGATTTTTGTTTATTTGCTCTTTGTGGGTTGAGCTGTGACCCCTCTTTAGCTCTGCTGAGATATCTCATCTATCTAAGATAAGCTCACAAATTATGAGTAAAATAGAGGTTAATTTTTACAAAGAGAAAACATGTGTCCTCACATATTCAAATGCATCCACCATCTCATTGTCTAGGAAATAAGGCCTAACATTTCCCTCATAAGTCATGGTTTCCACTGCGAAAGCTCTGAAAAGAATATATTAAAAGATCAACTTTAGGAAGAACAGCCAGTGTGGCTGTTTTCAAAGGCCAGAAAACAAAAAGAGAAATTTTCTTATTTTTGTAACTTAACTCTTCCTATGAGTGATGATCAAAATGTCCAGTACTTTTCAGTACACTTCTGATTTTCAATATCCCTGCCCCTTTCCTATAAGTAGAAAGTTGTCAGGCTCTGTAGCCCCGAGTTTTGATTTAAATGTTGTCTCTGTCAGTATAATCGTGACTAATGCTATGTGTTATTTTCTTGTCGACATTTTGATATGTGCCATTTGATGCCTAGACCACTAAAAGAGTACATCATGAAACTCTTTCCTGGTCAGATATTACTACATGGTAAAGTTCTGTTTTTTGTTTTTGTTGTACCATCCTTGCTTCTTCAGTTTATCATAGAAAAGGAAACAATCATTTGTTCAACTTTATCACATTTTAGTTTCTCTAAAACCTTAGACGATAAAAGTCAGTAAGAGAACTGAGACGACAGCTATTTCTCTCTTCTACTACGAAATGAATAGGACAATGTGTGTTAGAAGTTTTTTTAAAAAGCCAAAAGACCTTTCTATGGAAACAGAGAGTGTTTTCTTGATTGTGAACAACTTTGGATCCTTCGGCAGGTAAGAAGCTCCAAGGGGAAGAGACACAGACAGTTCTCTATCCTGCCCCTTCTCTGTTCGTTCTCTCCTTCACTTTCCCCTCAATGCTGGCCAGAAAAGGAAAAGCAGAGAAAGCTAAGAAGAGGTTGCCCCACACTGCAGTACCATTCTCCAGATTTTAATCCCAGCTATTAATCATGGAGAAAGTTTTCCACAACCAGTGGGAAGCTGCAGTGATTGTTTTACTCTTCCATTCCTAGAATACAGACAGTTGTGACTTTATGACATCCAGCCTGTCAAGTGTAACAAAGGCAGGACATATTTGACATGTGAAAAAAGATCCACTGCATCACAGGCCTACAGCAAAGTGGGTGAAACAGTAATAAAATAACAAGTGTCATATAAGATTAAATGGGACATACACACCTCTCCTAACATGATCTCAGCTCACTGCTATCTAGCCTCATAAAAGCTGCATCAAAAGCATGGAGAAATGTGCCATAGTTCAAATACGTTTATATTGCCTCCAGAAAAACCTTAATTAAATTTCAAGCAGTGGGATCTAGGTTAACAGAAAATAATTATTAATAATCACTCCCATTCAGCATTATTTGTTTTTATCAAGTGAAACCTAGTTATTGTGTTCTCCTGTGAGAGCCTCCATGAATCATTTATTAACACATAGTCACTCAAACAGTCACATGAGATGTGCTCCTTTCTCAAAGGCATTCAGCACTCATCCACCTCCGTGTGTACATTGTCCTCTTCAGGGCTGTGAAAGTCTGTTCAGACATGGTGATTCACTGTGGTCGTACTCCATCATGTTCTATTAAGCCAGCGCTTCACTTCATCATTGTCAGGTAGGTCCACCCACTTTTGCTTTTGCCTTCCTACCTTCATACTCATAAATGTAACAGATGCTGGAGTGTCATTAATGATGGTCAGTTTTTTTCTTAGCTTGCACAGATGGCTGAGTTATTTTTATTCATGAGGAAGCCTCAAATTCATATTTTAACAATGTAAAAATCTTCCATCATAAAAGGATCTTCAAAATAATTCTTATTTCTGCATCTGTTTAATAAATGCCTCTTTCCAATACACTTTTAAAATATATTGGGTAGAAAGTATTATTTTCCCTTTCTCTCAACTTACCTTGGTCCTGAGTCGATCTCTTTTCTCAATCTACACTGGTTTCCATTATGATCATTCGCATTCCTAACTAGTGGGTGGAAATTAGATACCACTGTAACACTGAATTGTGAGCTGCAGATTCAGTGTTTAAAGGATAAGAATCAAAGATCACAAGCTAAAAGCTGCTCCACAGAGGAATTCAAACACAGCAGTACAGGACATTTTTAGCAAGGTCCACTACTGTGGGGTATTCACATTTATAAAATCTTTCCCTAACATTGCGATTTAATTTTAGAGTTTCTTAGGTGAAATCATTAAATCTATTTTTCAGAATAAGATTTACAAAATCTCCAAACAGTTGATAATACTTCAAAACCATTTAATATAAGACTTCATCCTGGGAATAAAGGCACATTATTACCCTCAGTAACAGAAGGAACTAAGGATCAGCAAAAACTCAAGGATTATGACAACCAACCAGCTTTTAGACTTTCAAATTTTGAAAAATGGCATATATCTTTAACAATAAATGCAATAGTCCTACACATCTGTCTCTATATATGTATATACATGCACACACATATATATGTGTGTATATATCTAAACACATATTTATAGTAATAGGAGGAAAATAAAAGCAATACAGGCCCTTTCAGTCTTGCACCTTTAAAAATGTTTTCTTGCCCCATATACTTAATTCAATAAATTAAATACTTTTCAAATTAAAGAATGTCTCAGCTAATTAGAAAAACCTATTAAGTTCCAGTGAACTTTATTTTTCAAAAAAGGAAAAAATCTTTTAAAAATAATATGTAACAGATATTTTCTCTGTTGAATTTTTAAAACTGTGTTTTCAAAAAAGAAAAGGAGGTTTTAGTTCAACAAAAATGTGAGCTGACTTTACAGTTGCTAATCAGTTAGCTTCAGTGAGTTTTTGTTATTGTTATTGTTGAAAGAAACTTCATCTGCTCTGAACAATATCTTTGAAGACAATCTATATATGATGACTTGAATGAAGCTTGTATTCAGAATCAATAGTTCTGAGATCTAAAGTCAACCCTCACTGTCTTTTGCTGGTATGTAAGCCTTAGTATTGCTAAAGAGTCATAAGATATTAAAGTGTGAAGTGACCATTTAGGTCATTTATCTTAATCGCTTCTCTGACATCCATGACAACATCACTCACCATGGGCGTTTTCAGCTAAGATTTTTACAAGAAGCTTATATTTGGGAAATATATATATATATATATATATATATATATATATCCCACTATGTCCCAGTAACTTTGGTGAGAGATTTTCAGATGGTCTATAACTCATTCTCTAAACCATTTTAAGTTCACAAATGATAAATCTAAAGCCTAGAATTGCGGCATTCAAAGTCACTATGTAGTTTGTAAGACATTACTACATCATGACCTCATGTTAGGACCATTTCATCCCCTTCTGCCACCAACATTTTTTCCACAATGCTACACTGTATGTTTAAATGATTTGAATTTGTCAAGTTCTTATTAGAGTAAATTTAGTCAGGCATATATTTATTCCATTTACAACCTAGACTGCTAGATTTTTCATTTATTGATCTTTTTCCTTACTCACATTATCAAACATTTTTTCCAGTGCTGAAGAGTGAATCTAGGTGTGCACCTCCAGGTGTGAACCTATGGGAGACTCCAGTACTGATTACACCCAAAGCAGGCTGTAAGCAGAGGACCCTCTGAAGAGTTAACCCCATAATTGGCTTGTTTTGAGAAATGAGTCTGGCCGAAGCCTACATGCCAAGCTCAGAGTAATTCACAACCAAATTCCATTCCCACAATTAAAACCTTCTTACTAGGAGGACAATGTTCCAGTTCCAACCATATGTTTTGTCTATTCTGTTCCTAACTTGAGAATGATTTGTCTTGTCCTTAATGAGTTTTGCTTACATTAATTTCCATAGAAACCACACGATTCTGCTTCCTCTCACGTATTCTTGCCCTTGCATGTACCTTACCTTTACCCTAATTGTTTGCTAATAAAGCCAGTGGCTTCGGCTGGCCAGCACCTTTGTCAGTTGCACTGGCATTGGTTGTCCTGCACCCCATTTTCTCTCCAATTTCTGTCTTTTAGTATATTTTTTTCCTCAGGCCTGCATTGCATACTAGGCAGGAGACTGGAACCTAACCCTGGTGGTCTCCAGTATGCACCACCATGCCTGGCTGCACTTTTTTTTTCAATTCACACTAAATTTATTGCAATATGACATCTACTTTCCTAATTTTACTAAAATTTCTGTATCAAATTTATTACTTATGTCTAAAATCAGTGAATTCAATAACTGGTTTTATTCTGTAATTTTGTGGATGTCTTTATAATACTTTGTACTCATTTGTTTACTGGAGAGTAGATTAGGACCACCTCTGTATGCATAGTGAAAGATGGAGAAAGAGTGAATTTCTGATGAGACATTGAGGGAGGGGAGAAAAGCTAATGAACAATGGGTCATTCATATGATCACTGTGTATATGGAGTGTTCTCCGAGCTAGGACTACCTTGGAGTGGCACCAATTAATATGTTGAACTGTACTCTAAATGAATGCCCCAAAGATTAGAATCATGCCATGTTCCTTCAATTTGCATGTGATCAGTGTTTGATAATTACAGTATTAAGCATTTTTCATTTTTCTCTTGCCTTCTTAGATTCATTTTGCTTTAAATTTTGTTGCACTGATGTCACTTACAAGGAAATCAAAATGTAGTCAGCATACCAACTTTTCTGATTCTTCTAGATATCAGCATAAGAAAAACAATAACATAGACTGGCCGATAGCCATCTAGTAAGAAAAGTTCCTTTTCTTGTCTTTCTTTTCTTCTCTTGCTTAAACCATTATATTATGCTTATTACAAAGCAGTTAATTTTTAAAATATAAATTAATACTTCAGGTTGTGCATTCCTAGAAATTGATCATTCTTATGAGTGGCATATTTTAAAATTATGCAGATAGGCATGGATATAAACCTACCAATTTGTTCCCTAATCTGTTTTCAATGTCTTAATGCAGTCATTACCTGATACTTTAGATTATTCAGAACTACCACAGTATCAGTTGCTTACAGATTTATAGCCCTAAGTCATCTTTCTATAATATTTATTAAGGGTGAAAGTAATTAGGAGACCAAATTGAGAAAATGAATGTTGTTTCTGTTTAAAAGTTTAGAATTTTTCTAAGGTTGCTGATAAATAATCCAATGGGAAAAAACTGTGGTGTTGTGTGCATGGTTCAAGCTTTCTGCAAATGATGAACTTGGCATCATAGGGCTGCATCCTGCCAGGGTGAAGGTTGTCCTCAGAGTAAATTACCTCAAAAATGAAATAGGTGTATTTCAGGAATCATACAGAAATACAGCATTTTTATTTAAAACCAAGATTAGATATATGTTCTTTAGAAGGTTTTGTTGAACTATAAAAATATCACAGAAGGGCTTTCAGAATGATTAAGATAATATCCATCAAATCTCTGTGAACACAGGCAAGTATTACCTGCAGAAAGATTTTCAAACTCTGCAAATTAATAATTCTCTTAATATAATTCTAGGAATATTTATTAAAGTTAAAGAGCTAAATATCAGAATTAAACTTCTTGTGGTATTTTTAACTTGTTCTGTTCTCATCACCCACTCCCTAGCTCCACAGGTACCTTGAAGAACTACAGCACTGCCTCTGTAGAAACTGTACGTACTAGAAAACTAGAAGCCAGCAGTCCCTTCACCTCCATCCTGGAAAACACCCATTCACAAAATTCACCTACATTTAATCTGATTCAGAGCTCAATAAGTAAGAAATCTTGGGCCGGGAATTTAGCTCAGTGGTTGCGCTGCCTGCCTCACAAGTGCAAGGACCCGAGTTCGATTCCTGGTACCAAAAAAAAAAAAAAAAAAAAAGGAGTCTTATACTCAAAGCTCAAAGTGACTGCTGAAAAAAATCACAGGTGATTGTTGAATAATGCAGATGACTATGATTGATAACCCAAAATTAAGAAGTATGGTCTGGAGAACTACTGGTCTATAGAAGGCTTTACAAAGCTCTGAAGTATTCCTGAATATCTACAAGGTGCACATATAAGTACAAGATGAAAAGGCAACATATTTGTAAAACAATCATCTGATAAGATGTTAACAATAAAAACAGAAAAAACTTCTACAATTCAACAAAAAATGAAAATAATAACATTAAATAAACTTATTTCAAAATGAGCAAAAGATCTGAATAAATATCTTCCCAAAGAAGACAAAATGTTACCTGATATATGAAAAATAACTCATCACTGATCATCTGGAAACACAAATCAAAACCATACAAAGATATAACAACACACCCATTAAACTGGTTATTACCAAAAAGACAAAAGACTACAAATTTTGGTGAGGCAGTGGAGAAACTGAAACCCTTGTGCATCATTGGTAAGAATGAAAAATATTTTCCAGCTGCTATGGGAAAGCAGCATGGAATGTGCTTTAAATATGAAAATTAAAATTACTCTAATATCTAGCAATCTTATTTCTGTGTATATATATATATATATACATGAATAAAAATAATTAATGTCAGGATCTCAAAGAATATCTTACTCTTAAGTCCACTGCACCATATAACACAATAGCCAAGAGATAGAAACCACACAGTCCATCATTAGATAAGTAGTAAAGAAAATAGTATATATACAACGGAATATCAGTCAGCTGAAAAAAAAAAGAAGGAAATGTTTTCATATGCTACAATAAGGATAGACCTAGAGGACATTATTCTGAGTAAAATAAACCAGACATAGAAGTACCAACACCTCATGATTCCACTTAGATGAGGAACAGGGGAAGTTAGGAGTTATAGAGTTATAGCCATGCAAGATGCACATTCTCTAAAGATATGTTGTACTACCTGTAATTACAATTTAAAAAACTGTACACTTAAAAATACATTGAAAGTTCAGTGATGAATCTGTCAGGTCCTGAGCTTTTTTCAGTTGGTGATGTTTTTACTATTGTATCAATATCATTGCTTGCTTTTGGTTTGTTCAGGGCTTTTGTATCTTCTTGGTTTAATTTTGCTAAAGTGAGTGTGTCCAGATTCTCCAATTCATTGAACTGTACATTTTCAAAATAGTTTCTTAGAATCTTCTGGATTTCAGTGGAGTTCATTTTAATTTTAACTTCTTCATTTATAATTATATTGATATAAGTCTTCCCTCTCTCTCTTTTGGTTTGGCTAAGGGTTTCCCAATCTTGTTTACTCTGTGAAAAAAACAACTTTCTGATTCATTGATCATTTGCATTGTTTTTTCAGTCTTAATTTCATTAACTTCCACTCTGATCTTCATAACTTCTTTCCTTCTACTAGGTTTAAGTTTTGATTATTCTTGTTGTATAGGACCTTGAGATGTACCATTAAGTTATTTATTTGGAATTACTTTTTTTTTTAAAAGTAGGTACCAATAGTTCCAAACTTCCCCCTTAGAACTGTATCGTATTGCATAGATCCTGATATATTGCATTTTCGCTTCATTAGATTCAATGAATTTTTTTAATTATCTATAATTTCTTCTATGACTCACTGATTGTTTGAGTGCATTTTTCAATATTTATGTGTTTGTGTCATTTCTATAGGGCTTTCTGCTGTTGCTTTCTAGTTTTATTCCATTGAATGTGCAAAAGCTTTTTTTTCAGTTCCTTCTATTTATTGGAACATGCTTTATAATTTAAAATAAGATCAATCACTACATGGAAAAATATTCATTATATTTAGCTATTAGAAAAATGCAAATCAAAAAAACCCTTGAGATTTCATTTTACCCTAGCCTGAATGGCCTTCATCAAGAACACAAAAGAGTAAATATGCTAGCAAGGATGTGGGGAAAAATAAACTCTCCTATGTTTCTGGAAGAATGTAAACTAGTGCGACCACTGCATGTTCAGTTATGGACATTTCTCAAAAAACTAAAATTAGAAATTGCATTTGATCCAGCTATAGCCCTCCTGGGAATATTCCAAAATAGTTAAAGACACGATAGTGATGCTTACATATCCATGTTTCTAGAGAAATATCCATACCAATGTTTATAGAAACACAATTCCTAGTACCTAAGTTCTGGAAACAGCCTAAATGCCCATCAACCGGCAAAGGAATAAATGTGGTATGCATAAATATTGGAATATTATTCAAGCATAAAGGAGAATGAAATATATCCTTTGCAGGAAGATGGATGAAACTTGAGATCATAATGTTAAGTAAAATAATTCAAAGAAAGTTAAAGTTTTAACTTTTTTTCTTATAGAAGAATGCTAAAATGTTAATAAATTGATGAGTAAAATTAAGAGGACAGGGTAGGACATAAAAAGACAGGCTTTTAAGAAATGGGACAGAGGATCAGAGGAAGGGGCAGGAAGAGGAAAAGGTGTTTAAACTAAAACTGATCAAGATATTCTAAATACATTTACCAGTTCCCCAAAACAAATGCAACTATTGTGTATTGCAAACACACATGAATTAAAGTTTAAAAATCAATGTATTAGTGAATTGTTTTATTCTTGCAAAAAAGACTATCTTAAAAATGTATTGAGATAAGATGTCATATATTGTGTTTACCACAATAAAAGAGAAAAAATTAAAATCAATAACCTAATATTCTTTTTAAATAAATTTCAAAGGAAAATCTGACTCTGAAATGGAGAGAAGGATGGACATCCAACTTAAATTGCAAATAAATGAAATACAGAATAGAAAAGTAGCAGAGACAATTGAAAACATCAAGTTTGTTCTTTGAAAAGATTAAAAAAATGGCAAACCTTCACTGTAATATCTTTGAAAAAGAAAGAGATAATGATGATTGTTATTATTCACCTTTAGAAATATAAAACATTAAAACAGAAAACCATGTCTTTATAGGAAAAGATTAGGATACAGATGTACACAGAGGAAGGCTATGTGAAGACACTGGAAGAGCACAGCTATTTACCAGAGAAGAAAAAAGGCTTCAGAAAAGAACCTTCAAGATCTGTGAAAAAATAAATTCCGGTTGTTTAATCCACAATCTGTGGTACTTTGTCATGATAACTCTAAAAGCACTTAATATAGTCCCAAACTCCAGATATTTTTTGATGTTAAAGTTGAATATTTAACTGCCAAGCCAATTGTTTTTTTTGTATGGAAATCGCAAAAAATGAAAGCTCTTTCTGATTCATTTCATTAAAAAAAAGAAAACCATGAAAATTGTGACAACAATTTAAATAATTTAAATGAAATTAATACTTGGTCACAAATACATAAACTATTGAATCTATCTTTCAAAGATATTTAAAAATCTGAGTAGGCTTCAACAAATACAGTAACTGAATGAATTACTAATTTGAAATCTTGGGACAAAGATGTAAAGTTCAGATATATAACTCCTTTAATTTACTAAATATTTAAGGAATATATTTTTATCTATCAAAAAATAGAAGAGGAGAAAAAACTTAAGAACTTTCTCTAAGGTCTGGATTATGCTGATACCAAAACCAAACAAATATATCACAAGCAAAATATAGGCTTCAAAATCTTAAACAAAATATAGGGTCCGTAGAGTAATAGACCACCACTGTGTTTTTGACCATCACTCATTGATCAAACATTTATAGCAGTTTCTGTCAAATACAAACCTTACAGCATGTCCTAATCACCTTATTCACCAGCTGTGGTACAGTGCAACTTCTGGCTCTTCCCCAAAGTCAAAATGATCATGAAAAGTAAAACACTTTTAGCCGGGGATTTAGCTCAGTGGTTTCGCTGCCTGCTGTGCAAGCACAAGGACCCGAGTCCGATCCCCAGTACCAAAAAATAAATAAATAAATAAAACACTTTGAATGTGAAGTCAGAAAAAAAAAAACAGCATTACTAGAGACATAAGAAGACTTCGAGAACTGCTTCAGAAAGCAGCAAAGACAATAGGGTAAGTGTGTTTGAAGTAAGGGGGAGCATTTTGAGAGGGAGATTAATGGCAATGTAACTTTAAGTATAATAAAACTTTAAAAATTTAAACACTATTTTTATCATAGCACTTAAGCAAATTTAATTGGAGAATATTTAAAACAAATTATAATTCATTAATAAGTGGGATTTATTCCAGAAATACAAGATTGGTTTAATATTCAAATATAAATCAATGTAACACCTCTATAATATAACTTTTTGAAAAATATTGTCAGTAGAAATAACAGAAAATTTGGCAAAATCCAAAATTCTTTAATGATAAATGCACGGAACAAATGAGAAATAGAAGACTACTTCCTCAGTATGCTTAAGTACTTTTATAAAAATTCACAGCTAATGTCATAAACAATGGTGAAAGAATGAATACTTTGTCCTTAACATCATGAACAAGATAAAGATTTTCACTTTCATCACTGCTGAAACATTGGACTGGGTATTCTAATGAGGACAATTAAGCAAGAAAATAAAATGAGCAGAATGCAAAATGCAAAGAAAGAAGTTAAACCATATTTGTTCACAGATTACATTATCTTACTAATAGAAAATCCTAAGAAAACATAAAACAATAAGAACTAATAAATGAGAGCAAATATATGTCAAGAATGAAGATTCAAAGCATATTCATATTTTAAATACTTGCAATGGAAACTATTCCATAAAACAATATATGAGGAAATAATAATTAGCCAAAAGAGTAAATAGAAATAAAAATAGACCTTTATATTGATGAATTTAACTCTATCATAAAATGTGTACTATGTGATATTTTGGTAGTTAACATTAAGGCACTAGCCTCTCTTTAGGAAAATGAAAGATATTTCCTTGAAATGATTCACAGACATTTTTTTAAAAACTAGCTTTTTAAATTATATTTCATGATCATCAAAACCCCTTGATAAATAAAATGAAGAAGTTAAAAGTTAGTGAAAACAGCAAATTTTCTTTTGAAGCCCTGTAGACTTAAATAAAAAATATATTAAGACATAAAATATTTGTTTGTTCATCTTAAAGTCAATCATTTCTTTCTGCAGCTAAATGCATTTTAATAATTCACTACTTTTAAAAACAAAAGATAATGTTATGAAGTAAAATTTGTGCATGAAAATATTTTTATAAATGTGCAAAATATTTAAAACTTTTAAAAATGATTAAAATATCTGAAAGACGAGGCAGATGGAAACTCATTTACTAAGACTACCTTTTCACCTACTTTCCATTTGTACATTTTACAAACGAAATAATCTTAGAATACCTGAATCTGATTTTCTTTCATTGTTCACTATTGGACTTCTTGATCAGCTATACTTAACGACAAATCAGAACATATGTAGTCACAGTGCTCATATCTAAACAATGTTTATTCCAAAAATAGTATAAATCTGATAAATAAATATTCCTTATCTTTAAAAATCTATTACTTTGATTCATTCATTTTTCTAAATAATAATAAAACCATATCACTTGCCAAACAACTTATAAGTTTTTCTTGCCTGATGTACCCCATTCCTGTTTTGAATATTCTATTCAGAGTGCTTTTTGTTCCTCTAGACATTAGGTTATGTTTCTACTCATGATTCAGAGCCACCTCAAATGATATCTTCTAGAAAGAGACCTCCTTTAAACATTTTAGTCAAGAAAAATTAAACATTACCTCAAATAGCATTTAATGTACCTTTCTAACACTTATACATTGTTCTTGTTTGTATTGTTTCCTCATTAAAATGAGAAAAAAAAGAATAGCCTTCTTTTCAGTTTCCTTGAAACCTATCCTAATATCTAGTTCATATAGATATTAGTAAACATTTTATGGCTTGCATATAGATGTCCCCATAAAGCCTCATGTAGTCATAAGAGGATCTTTTCAGTGGGTGGATCTAGAGTGTGTGATGCTAGGATTAAGTGTGTGATGCTGGGATCTAGGGTGTGGGATTATTAAGTAAGTCCGCTGATTGGTTTGGCATCATTCTGGGTGTGGAAAATGGGATGGCCCAAGCTAAGTGTAAGTGCTACCCACCCTAAGGGAGTCTACCCTGGATAGAATATAAGGGACAGGGCCCAGGGCTGGGGATTTAGCTCATTGGTTCCAGTGCCTGCAGTGCAAGTGCAAGGTTCCAAGATCGATCCCTGGTACCAAAAAAAAAAAAAAAAAGAATATAAGGGACAAAAAGAAGGCTGCTGTCATTGTTTGCTGAATGTTGCTTTTGCTGCCTTCTGCCTACCCTGAACTATTTCTCCTCTGTGATGCTACTCTGCCATACCACCCTGCCTTGGAGCCAGCCAACTAGAAATTGAAACCTTTACAAATTGTGAGCCAAAATAAACCTTTCCTCTTTTAACTTTGGGTGTTGGGTATTTTGTCTCAGCAACAAGAAAGTAACTAAGACAGCATATTTTTGACTCATCTAAGGATAAACAAATTCAGATAAATGTATACCTCTGTATAAAAAGCATATGTTTCTCCTCACCTCTATCAGTCATGTTTATTGTCATTGAGACACAATACCCAACATCCAGAACTTAAAACGGGAAATATTTAATTTGGCTCACAATTTCTGCTGACTCAGTTCAGGCTGACTCGAAGGTGGAAGTATGCTGGCATAAAACTGCTTAATTCTGACAGCTGGTAAGCATAACAGAGAAACAGCCAGCCAGCAAGGAAGATATAGTCCCAACTCCATGCCTTCTTGACCACCCAGACACACCCATAAGTGTGTTCCACCAATCCTACTTCAATGGATCCCAAAGCCAGTCATGTTGACACACTACGCTAACTGCCACACCAACCCAATTTGAGAGACTTTGTTTCTTACAGATCTCCTGCCCATAAAATATTTGTTACTACAGGATGAAATACTAAATATTAGCACAGTATGTGCAAACATATGACATCTTATACAAAGATGGGCACAATTAGAGTTAAAAATAGTTAAATAATTAACTGCCTTATCAATTGTCTTTCTTCCAGTTTAATTCTCAAATTTAAAAATTAATCACTTTTAGAATTTCATTTTCTTTCATGGGTTTGGAATTTAACTGAACTATAGGAGCATTTTTTCTCTCTCATTGAAAAGTAACTTCACAGTAAATCATAGAACAAATTGGATTTCACAATTAGCTACCAACTCAAGTTTCAGTTTTCAGTGAAAAGAATTTCTGGAGGTTTCTCAAGAAAATACCTTTTTAATGAATTCAGCTCAACTCACACTTTCACACTAGACTGAAAAAAGTCAAAAGGCTCAATTTTTAATTAAATAGGGTTAGAATCTCTCTACCATTATTCTACCTGTGGCTTTTACTTAATATGTGGGGCAACAAATCATAATGGAAAACATTAAAAGTTTGAAGCCATTGCTTCTAAAATTAGAAATATTGGATCTAATTGAAGGAAACAAAAATGTTTATAAAAACAAGAGTATAGGATGTGTATGAAATAGAATTGTCACTTGCACAGTGGCAATTCATACAATATATGTTAAACTCCCTCCATGTTCTAGGCACTATAGAAAAAGAAATCTTTGTCTTCCTAGTGCTTACACTTTTGATTGAGTAAAGGACAAATCAATAAACAAATCTGTGAAGTATATTGCATATTCCATGTAATTAATTATCTGGAGAAAAATCAAGCTATTAAGGAGAAAAGATGGGAATTCAATTAGAAAGGTAATGGAAGGCTGAATGAGATGATGCATTTCAGTATCAACTCAAGAAAATTTTTGAAAAAGAACTTACAAAACAGAGCATAAGCAAGTATAAAGGCTCTGAGGTGATAGTATGCATAACATGGCAGGAAAAATACAATGAATTAAAATATCAAAAATGTAATTTCAAAAAGTGGTCAGATGAATATGTATGTTTAATAATGTGAGAGATTTTTAAGATGCTTAATTTGCCTTAAAATATTTAAATTGATGAATCACAATACCTTTAAAAATTATTATTAAAACAAATATTAATAATGTGTCCATTATGACTGTGTAATATGTTAAAATATTTCTTAACCATTAAAAAATAGGATACAATAAAAACACTACTAGGAGAAAAGTTTAGAGCAGTAAGTGACTACATAAAACTTAGATTTCTAATAAACAACATAATGATGCAACTTAAGGGACTAAAAAAATATAACAAACCAAATCTAAATTTAGTAGAAGGAAAAAGATAAAAGTCAGAGCAGATATAAACCAAATATAGCCAAAAACTACAAAAGATAAAAGATAGAGTTGATTTTTTAAAGACAAAATTTAATAAACTTTTAGGTAGGTTAAGAATTTTTTAAAAACCTACATAAAAATGTCAGATTTTGCTGGGGATTTAGCTCAGTGGTTCCACTGCCTACCCCGCAAGTGAAAGGTCTCAAGTTCGATTCCCGGTACCAAAAAAAAAAAAAGTCAGATGAAAAAGAGATATTATATATGACACTACATAGTTATGAGCTTCTATGTGCCAATATACTATAAACCCTGAAGAAGTGAGTAAGTTACTGCCCATCTATAACTCAAAACAATTGAGCTTTGGTGTCACAGAAAACTTGAATGAGCAAAAGCGACTAACAATATTAAATAAATAATTTTAAAAGTCCCCAACATACAAAAATCTCAGGATCAGAATTCACCTCTGAGTTCCATCAAACATTCAGAGGACTAACACTCATTCTTCACAAGAATTCCAAAAATTTGAAAGGGAGGAAAATCTTACAAACTAAATTTACAAGGCCAGCATTACTTTGACACCAAAATCAAATAAAGACACAACAAGAAAAGAAAACTATAAACTAATGTTCTTGATGAACATAGAGAAAAAAGTATCAACCAAGTATTACAAAACCAAAGACAGCTGCACACCCAAAACATCATACACCATGATCAAGTAAAATTTACTGCAAGGGTATAAGAGTGGCTCAACTTATGGAGATCACTAAACTTAAACATTATGCCAAAAGAAAAAAAAGGAAAAAAATACCTCAATAGATGTACACAAATCATTCAAGAAATTTCAATATCTTTTATGTTAAAATCTCAGAATAAATTAGAGAAGAAACATACCTCAACAAAATAAAGGCTGTATATGAAAAACCCAGTGTCCAGATACTGAACAGAGGACAGCTGAAAGTGTTTCTGGTAAGAAAAAAAAATAATGTGCATTTTCTCAACCATTCTTCAGCATAATACTTGAAGTCTTAACTAAAGCAATTAAGGAAGAGAAAGAAATAAAAGTTATGAAATAAAAAGGAAGTCAAATTATCCCTGAATGCAAATGACATACAAAAACGTAAAGACTCCCTGAAAAGAAAAAAAAAGCTGTTAGAATTTATAAATTTAGTAAAGATTGCAGTCTACAAAATCAACACAAAAAAATCTGTAACAGTTTATACACCAATAACAAACTTGCCGATGTAAAAATGAAGAAAGTAACTCCGTTAAGAATATGTTGCAAATAATTACATTCCTAAGAATAAATTTAGCCAATGAATGGAATGCTGTTTCCAAAGAAAATTACAAACTACTGATTATGAAAGAAATTTAGAAGCCACAAAAATTGATAACCGACCTTGATGGCACACACTGCAATCCTAGTACTCTGTAGGAGCAATTTAGTGAGTTATCAAGACAAAATAAGCAATTTAGTGAGTTATTAAGACTAAATAGGACCAGGGATTTAGCTCAGTGGTTTCATTGCCTGCTGCACAAGTGCAAGGACCCGAGTTCGATCACTGGTACCAAAAAAACACAAAAACAAACAAACAAACAAAAACAAAAATAGACTAAATAAATAAATAGCTGGTGATAAACCTGTGTGAAGCCTCTGGGTTCAGTCTCCAGTATGAGGGGAAAAAAAGACTACTTATGTTCATAAATTGGAAGAATTCATATTTCTAAAATGTCCATACTACTCAAAATGATTCACAGATTTTAAACCAATCCCCCTAAATATACTTCACATGATTAACCAAAAAGAAATCCTCAGACTTATATATAAGCACAAAAGGTTCCAAGTAGCCAAAGCAATCTTGACCTCAAAGAAGAAAACTAGAAGACACAATGCTTGATCTTCAAACATACTACAAAGCAAGTATCCTGTTTTTTGAATAGTTAAGAAGATACCTTCTTTCCCTGTTACATAATCATTATGGACACACAATTGATATTTGTTTTATTAAATTATGGCATTGTCATAAAAACCAACACAAACTGAGCAAAGAAATAAAAAACACAAAAATTAATGCAAGCATCTGAAATTAAATAATTTTCAATAAAGGCACTAAAACTATAGATTGGAGAAAGAGCATCTTCTTTGATAAATGCTACTGGAAAAATTATATAACTATGTGCAAAATAATGAAACTACATCTTTCTCACCAGTTAAAAGACTCACTCAAAATGAATCAAATTGCTCAAAATGAATCAAAGTGTTAAATAAGTAAGACACTAAAACCATGAATCTAATTAGAAGAAAACATGGAATCACTTTAAAACCACAGTATAGGTATTAATTTGGGGGCATAACTTCAAAAGATCAGGAAACAAAAGTAAAGGAATGGAAAGACGAACAGAGTGAAGAGACAACAGAGAGAATGGAAGAAAATATTTATGAACTATTTTTCTGACAGAACTAATAGCCAGAATTGATAGGAACTTTAAAATCTAAAAAAAATAATAATTTAATCTAAATATAATTAATGATGTGGAGAAAAATGTCTCAAAGAAGATTTACAAATGACCACAAATACATGAAAAACTAAAACTCAACATCACTAATCATCAGAGAAATGCAAATCAAAACCACAGGGAGATATCATATCCAAATAAGAATGACTGTTATCAAGGATGGTTATTGTCAAGAAGGTAAAAACTAATGTATGCTTGTGAGGACATAGAAAAGGGAACTCATATACATTCTTGGTTAGAAAGTAAGTTAGTATGGGGCCGGGGATTTAGCTCCGTGATTCCGGTGCCTGCCTCACAAGCGCAAGGTCCCGAGTTCAATCCCCAGTGCCAAAACAAACAAACAAACAAAAAAAGTAAACTAGTATAACCACTATGGAAAACTGTGTGGAGATTCCCCAAAATATACACTCCACTTAACCACTTTTGGGTACATAGTCAAAGGAAATGAAGCAAGCATATCCAAAAGATACCTGCATGCCAACATTTATTGTAGCGCTAATCACAATGGCTAAGATATGGAATCAACGGAGCTGTACATTGACAAATGAATGAATGAATGCTTATAATATGAATATACATACAATGAAATATTACCAGCTATACAAAGAATGAAAAGATTGTCATTGTGTAAAAATGGATGGAATTAAAGGACATTAGCAGGCATAGAAAATTACTTCCTGATCTCATTTACAAAGGGAAAGTAAAAAATTGACTTCATAGAAGTTGAGAGTAGAGTCATCCTTACTATAGGTTGGAGGATGTACAGGGGAAAGAGATTGATCAGCTAGTACTAAGTTACAGTTAGTAGTAATAAATACTGGTGTTCTGTGTTCTATTGCACAGTAAATTGAGTATAGATAACAATAATGTACTGTGTATTAAAAATAGAATAAAATATTTGGAAAGATTTCACTATAAAGAATGATAAAAGCTTGAAGAAATATGTTTAAACATTACACGAAACAAATGTATAAAACTTTTGTTATTTGTGTGTATTAGTTAAAAATAAATTTTAAAAACTTTAAAAAGTGCTATCTGAAAAGTGGTGCTAGCAGTGAGAGCTTTGTGAGTTCCTACTGAGGAAAGATCATGTAAAGCCAAGTGTATCTAATAATTCTCCACAGAAAAAAATAGCATTTTACCTAGAGGAAAGGTATACTTGAGATTCGAACAAATTCATGGAGAAATGGTTTGAGACAGCAGAAAATGACCAAAGCTAGTTCATGGAGCAGAAGTTTCAGTAATGATGCAGAGGCCTGAGACTATAATGAGGAAAAAGAGGTTCAATTTGCATAAAATGTGCATAAAATTATTAGTACTTGGGCTTCAAAGTGTGATGTAAGACAGGGATACATTGTGGACTGGTTTAAGATGGAAAATACAGAAAAAATGGACCTTTGAAATGAAATGTCTTTCAAAGCAAGGATCTCAAAAATCATAATATTCAAAATCATGAGTTCATAAGGTCATATACTTGAAACAAGAAACAACTGAGTTTCTAATGAAGAGTAGATATCACTGAAGTGTGGATATGGCTAAATTTTTAGGTCTAATGATTAAGGATAAGAAGGAGACCATTGGAGATGAAATTTAGATTATTTTTGAATAATAGGGTTGTACTATCTGGCAGAATTGGAGAATAAGATTGGCTTTAAAGATAAAGCACAAATTTCATAATAACAGTAAATATTCTGTATTGACAACATACTATCGTGTATAGGTTAAGGAAGACACTTGCCTCTTCCTACATTAACCCTGTAACTTTTCCTTTTGGAAGGACTTTGACATTTGCTTAATTATCCACCTTATTGATGATCACTATCAAGAAAAGTGGTAAAGCCGGGTTCAGTAGAACTCAAAGGTCACCCACTTTAATTAGAATATGAACTGATAAATATAAAATGCAGATCAACATGTTTACAAAAACTAGAGCAAGTGCTGAATGTGATGAATCAAGAATTAAATGGTAGGTTTAGAAAATTAGTGGTATTAAATCAAGGAAGTGGCCTAGTCTACAATTTAGAAGGAAAGAACACTGGGCAGCAATTAAGGGGAAGGAAGTTATTTCATGATCAGCTGGATGAAGGCTTGCAGATGGTACCAGGAGTACTGACTGTGAGCAGAAGAAATGCAGAGCCCAATGCTACTAAAACAATAAAATTATCTCGTCAAAAACTGGACAGGAGCTGCTCCAAACTTGATCTGTCCTAAAAGGTGATGAACTCCATTGTCTTAAAGGAGAATTCAAGGGTGTGGGCAAGACCATGAAGACATAATTTTTAAGAAGATTTTTAATAACTATTTTTGCATTGCTTCAACCTTAATTCTGATAAATTACCTTTACAATCATATTGCTTTGAAATTATGAAAAAAATATAAGTAACAATTTCAGTTTGAACTGCTTGTTTGCTTTACTAATCTTTAAATATACTTTTTTCACTACTCATATAATGGTTATGGTTGTTTTTCTAAAAAAGAAATGACTTGTTTTATATGTTTATATAAGAATATGATTATTGCAAAAATAAATCCTAAAGAAAATATTTTTAAAAAGTAAAATTCATCCAAAAATGACATCAGAAATAACTACTCAATATAAAAAACCATAACCTTTTACAGATTATTTTGTATACACACATATTAACGGCTTAATTTTCACTTAGTACAGAAAAGACGTAACCAAGATACAATCAATTTTTCAAGAATCCATATTATTTGAGGATTTTCATGAATTTTATTTAAATTCTTTTTGATATTTTCTCTTTTTTGGCACCGGGGATAGAATTCTGGTCCTTGCGCTTGCGAGGCAGGTGGCATAACCACTGAGCTAAATCCCCAACCCTTTCTGATATTTTTGATACCTAATCAAATTGTTGATTGTACTCAATCCTTCAATTTGATGTAAGAACAAATTATCTTCTGACTTTAGAAATTTTAGATTATAGACCATTTATAGAACTCTTAAATGAGATGTCAAAATTAAGTCTAAACGTATATATTGTTCTGGGACATAAATTCATTGACCTATGAAAATTAAAACTTCATTTGTAGAGATAGCTTACTACTTAATCACCATTAATATAGTAGTTGTAGAATGCAGTGACTTATCAATACAAATAAAAAAACCTTTAGACAACACAGCTATTATGTCTCTCCTATATTCTAATGAAGCAAATCATATTGAAGACACTGTGGTAAACTGACTTAGAGAAGAGCATGACTTAAATTAATCAATTGTTTAAGTTTAAATAAGTTCTTTTAGTTAAATAAATCATCTGTGTAAGTTAAAATAAAATGTAAATATAATATGTCATAGGAATGAATTATATATTTATTAAACATAAATGAATGGAAGGGGAATTCATTCACTGACTAATTCATGAGCCAGTGTGTATTGAGTTTATAGCACATATCACTCACTATTCTATTATTTAGATAAGGTAACAAAGTAAATAAATAATTATAAGCCAATGTTGAACCATTATTGCAAAGGTATGCATTTGTGTTTAAGTTTGCCTGAGTGATAGGTAAAGTGACAATGGAGTTACTATACAGAGAGTGGTGACAAGTGAATTGATACCTGAATGATGAAGAGAAGTTTAATAATATTAGTATTATAATTTCTATTGTACAAGTGAAGAAAACAAATTTGTGGGGAGTAAAATTCTCACAAGTAAAGGCAAGAAGAGTAAGAAATAAAGAATAGTTTTTTACATTGAAGAATTTAATGATCTCAATATAGCAGTATTACAAATGAAGAAACAGAGGCCCAGGTACAGTGGACCCTCAAGTTACAAGCAGTCTGACATAAGAACAACTTGGGTTACAACAGGAATAGTTTTAATTTAGGAATAAAGAACTGAGTTATGACCCAAATGCCAGCTGCTTGTGCTTCCAGATGGTCTCAGATACAGATTTAACCCTTAAAGGGTTTTGGTAGGAACATTACAACATCCTTTCTTGGGTGGGGTTGAGAAATCTTGGCGCAATGTCTTTCTAAGGACACTGAGATCTGCCTGTGTACAGGAGAGAGACTTTGAAGGCTGTGTAGAGGAGCCAGAGCCTTCAATTGAGCAACTTGAGTTACAACCAGCCCTTGTGAAAGAATTGAGTTTATAAGTCAAGGGTCCACTATATTTTCATGAAATTATAAAGTTAATAGTTGAGTCAAAGCAACAAAAATTAAAGTTCTCCTTATCTTTTTCTCCTTCTAGACACAAAGTATGGGAAATAGATACAGTGATATAATTGAATTACTGACATGAACATTTTATTAATATCTGGCTTACATCAAAAGTGAGAGAATTATACGTTTCTTTTTTGTGCTTATTTATGTATTCTTGCCTCAGTTGTGGCCCAAATTCTAATTAATATTTTAGACTATCCACCAGTTGTAACTAGTACATTGTCATGGACAATTCTGGCCTAGCAAAACAGTTATATTATTGTTAGTTCCATGTGATTTCCAGCAGAGTAGTCACTTACTGCTCAAACATCAGCCAGTTTCTATCAATTAACTAAGATGGCACAGAGACCATACTGAGATACCACAATGTACAGAATTCAGCTTTATTTTCAAGGGCCTGTAAGTATTTTGGCATTTTGTTTTTTAAAAAGTAAATTTTTTTCTTTTATTATATTTATTTTTTATTTTTGTTTTTAAATGTTTGCGTTACATGATATTTAGATACATTTGGGGGAACTGGTATGTATTGGGGAGGATGTATGGGAAAAGAAACTTCTGCATTGTTGGTGGGAATGTAAACAACTGTAACCACTATAAAAATAAGTAGGAGATTCCTCAAAAAAAATAAGCGTTTGAGATTGTCTGATCCAGCTATACCTCTAATAGGTATATCCCCCAATTAAAGATATTCTGTAGTGATGCGTAAGTATTTACACAGATAGTGAGGCAGTTCACATAGGCTGGGAACAAGCTCTAGGAAGCAGTCTAGATGCACATCGATGGATGCAGGGACAAAGCAAATGTATGCAGAGACAATGGAATGTTACACAGCCATAAAGAAGAATGAATTCATGTCATTTGTTATGAAGACGTGGCATCTTTTAGAATGGTAAAACCCAGAATTTAGGTGTAAATTAATACCTGATTCTGAAAACATTAATACTGCAGTTTAGATTTGATTATTGAAAAACCATATCTGTGTCCTTATCTCTATAGAATATATAAGGGGCTTACTGAATTATCACAGTCTTTTTTTGTATTTGTTTTGTTTTATATTTGTATATTCATGTGTAGATATTCCAAATAAAGATAGATTAATGAAAGCTAAACAACAAACTTTTGCATAAGCTAGGAAATACAGACATTGCCATATGGGTAGCTAGGATGTTAAATTATCCCTTTAAAATCATGTGTAAGTTACAAATTTTTGTTTCCATATATTTTTATTTGTGTTTCATAAAATGAACATAAAAGATTTTTATAAATAACATAATTTTAAAAATTTATGTGACCCTATAAGAAAGTTGTGAGTTCAAATTTACAACCTGATTCATAGTATCTCTCTTATGAGACCAGTATTTCTTTGCTTCTCAATTCAGAACACCTACACTGTGATTGAGGTAAAGCAGTGCTTTGTCTTTACAGATATATAAGTTTCTATTAACATTGTACAATTACTTTTTAGAACATAGTTTTTATTCCTCACAAGAAAATTCCAGCTGACAAGGGTTACATAATTTTTTCTTGAGTAAAAATCAGTGAATGTAAGATGCTGACTTGCATTTACATCTGTCTGATGATGACGCCTCTACTCTTTCTCTTTAGAAAGCTGCCTCCTGTGTCAGAAAATGCCTCTTCATGTAACCAAGCAGCAGAGAAGACAGACAGAACTTCTTGCCTTCAAATTAGTTTTGATATTGCTTGATACTGACAATCTCATTTCTCTCTAGAAAAGTTTCCAGAAGTATGCCAACTGCGGGGATACTGTTTAATTTGGTTTGTGTCTGAAAAGTTGCTTTCTGGGTAACTTGGGGATCCCTGCTCTGGTCTCTAAGAGGCCAAAAGCATTGTTGTCCTTATACATGATGTTAGTTAAGAGGGGATGAGAAGAAAAACACAGAAGAAATTGCCCTGACTTAGCAGTTTGGGTTCCATCTGATAGAAAATAAACAAGCAAGCACGCAAACAAAAATGCACAGTTGTTTTTCTTTTATTCGATTTATGAAACAGCTAAATCAAGATTTGTTGCACATGATAGATGATCTAGAGAGGTAGACTGTTGCCTGTCCCTATTAACACTGATAAGCTTCCATAAAGCAAAGGCTGAAAGTTTATCTTTCAGAGTTACTTAAAAAAAAAAAAAAAGATTCTTGAACTAGGCTTTTAAATTCCTTCATCTCTGAAGTTAAAAAATTTTATGTTGACAATTATATTTTAATAAACTTTACTTGAGTGGGATTGATACTGGTTATTGAATCCAGGGCCTTGAACATACTAGGAAAATATTATACAACTGAACTACATCTCTGGTTCTTTTACATTTATCTATTTATCACCTATCTATCTATCTATCTATCTATCATCTATTTATCTTAATTTCTGAGACAGAGTCTCATTAAGTTGCCTTAGGCTGGCCTCAAATTTATAATCTAGCCCTGCCTCAGCCACCCAAGCACCAGGGATTACAAGTGTGTACCACCATGCCCAGTATACTTTCATGAACTTTATTTTAGGGTAGGGATATGCTGAGGAAAGAAAATATTTCAGTATAAATGCATTTAATACTCACCAACTCTCTGCCAAAATATTTGTTTTGCATAGTCAGCATTTTTATTGTTTAAATGTATTAAATTTTAACAGGTGGGAAGGACATTGCTTATTATTTTCCACTTACAACTTAAGTGTTAAATTTTCCTTGGTTGATGTGAAATACTTTTTATTACAATAATATGACAATAGAAGTTCTATCTAAAAATAAAGTATGTGACTATAAAATGCATCATCAGTTATTTTCCCTCTTTTATCATTTAATTGCCTGATTTTCCATAAATGTGCTAAAAATGAACAGAATGGATTAGTTGAGCTCAATTTACTTCTCTGGACAAGATCTGGGCAATTAAAGAGATCAATCCTATTTATAATACTTTCTTATTGCAATATTTCCCAGGTTTGGATGTCTTTCTGTTTTTATTCAGAGTATAAAATTCCAACATATCACTATTCTAATTAGAAAAAAATTTTAAATTCTATTAGCTGGAGTATATCTTTCCTTGTCATATCACTGAACAAATTAGGTCCTTAAAAAGCAGCTTTAAAGTTAAAGAAATTAACAATATGCCCCATATTAACTGTATTTGTTGAAATATCTTGGTTGGCATTGTGCTGTAATAGAGATAAACTAAATCAAAGCAGTTCTGCTGTGAACTATTTTCAACTTCAGCCCATCAAGTAAAATGGCTACTTGTTCCATATGTTGTTTGTACTGAGATGTGAAAGTTATTTTATATTAACATCTGCCTCTATATTTTCTCTATAACCACATTCAACTGAGGAAAAAAATCACAAACTATGCTAAGTGCATTTTATGACCTTTAAATATACAAGAAAATAACACTTCCTTTAGATTGACAATGAACCAAGCATTCTATTTTGATATAATATTCAAATGGTTATGTTTCCAGAAACCATATTATAGTTCATATCAATGCAAAGTATGAGTCCCTACAACCAGTAAGAACAATAAGAAACTTAAGTTTTGTTTTTGTCCTTTTCCCTACTCTTTTTCTTCCTACTCTTTATTTTTAATTTTTAAAATATCCCTTAATTTTCTCTTTAAGTGGAGGTAATATTCAACCTCTTTTGCTTCCTATCCAAATCCTTTCATACTCACTTCAATATATGCTACAAAAAAATCCCAAGCATTATTTTAATATTTCTCTTTTTTAAATGAGTTATTCTTTTTTCCCTGTGTGTACTTGGGTGTTTAGCTGTGTGTGTGCTTTTCACACTACTTCTCTTCAGCTGCTATGTCCTGCCTACTTTTTTCCTGTACCATAGAAGGATACTCCAGATAGTCATAGGTTCTAGATAGCTTTCTTTCAAATCTTTCTATTAAACCCTAACAGACTGAGGATGCCTATAATGATGATTCCATGCTGTGTCTGCTACAATGTATCTCCATTTTTCTTTTGGATAGAAGAAAGAAATCTGATGGTCTTTTAAAAATAATTTTAACTAACACTTCCAATTATACTATTATATCTATGCAATACTTGGCATCCTTAAATAGGCTGCTACTCTATGTTAGCAGGAACTGTCAATTTTTTAATTGTTTTTATATTTTCCAACATTTTCATTTATTGGCTAACTTGAAATAATTATCTAATTTTCACATTAGGAAGATCCAAGTAATTTTTGAAATTAAAAAAGTAATAAAGGCAAATTCTGTTTTACTTATTTGTGACATGTCAAGAAAGGAATGACTTGCAATGAGAGAAAGGCTGCACCTATAAGCCTATTCTTTAAAGTTTCACTCCTCACTCACATAACTACACTTTTGAATCAATGTATTGTAATAATTGAAATGCAATATATTCAGCAATTCTTTTGTTTTTCCATCTTGCAAAAAAAGGATTTCCTCAGGTTGACAAGAATTAACTTTATTCAATGTTTTTCAGTACTGGCTGCATATGAAAATCACTTATGAAATTTTTTTAAAAAGACAGAAATGTTCAGGCCCTGCTGGAACAATTAAACCAGGAGCCACAAAGATAGAGCCTGGGCCTCTATATTTTCTTTTGATATTTTCTTTGTAGTTTTAATATGCAAACAGGGTTAAAAATCATTGGATAAAGGGAGGTCATGATACAGAAAAGTACCATAGCTGGGAAGTAGCAGCAAGTAACTGAGCCCAGATCCACCAAAGAGTCTAGAGACATGCAGGCACATTCTCTCTTCAACCACCCTAGAAGATGGTTAAGACTTCTCCTGTCTGTCACTTGCATGCACAAGCTTACAGTGGTAAGCATTAGCAGAGTGAAAATTTCAGTAAATTTTACTTATCTCTTTAGCCAGTAACATTACTCAGATGTATGAATTACTTCTGGACTATGAGGTAGATAATGGTAGTCTAAATGAACTCTGTTCATGATACTAGAATAAATGATACAGTTTACTGGAACCTCTTCTGTAATTTATTATTTTCTTAGATTTTCCTTTCTGCATAAATTCCATTTTGCTATCAGAAAATCTCTCACACTCTAGTGATTAACTCTAATGTAGAATTTATTTGAAAGAAATACATGTTGTATGGTTGACGTGTATAATTCTGGGGATAATACAAATAATACAGAAGATGAAGAGATACTTGATACAACAGAAGCAAAGTCATTTCATTATTAGTAGCCAGTTTAAAGAAAATTTAACTAAGGCTGTCTAAAGTGGAAGCTTTCTAGGTTTAGTGGGAATAAGAATAATATAGGAATCCATCCTTTTGATTCAGAAGATTTGGAGAGGTATCTTATGCAAGTATAATAGGAGTATTCACCGAACAACTCTGCAAAACCTTCCCAATCTCAGGGAAAACTTAAATTAACATGGGCTGCTTTAAAATAAATACTACATTGGAATTTCCATATTGAAACAACTAAGTCAAAATCATTTGGAATAAGGATCTGATACAGTTGACCTTCAAGTTATGACCAGCCTGACATAAGAACAAGGGTTTATTAGATTAATGGAAGATACATCTCCTTCTTGTTATCTATAGCATGTACCTAGGTAAACATTCAGATCTCAGCTGTATTGACTTAGTTACAACCAGCCCTCAGGAACTGATCAAGTTTGTAAGTCAAGGGTCCACTGTATTTATTAAGAGTTTGCTAGGAGATTTTGATGCACAACACAAGCAAAGATGAAAGTTATGATGCTCAGAGTTTTCAGACCCCACCGTATCAGCAGATTCAGTTTTACACAGAGATTAGAAAAGAATAATGATTTTCCCATAAACTACAAAACAATTATAAATAACAAATATCACTCATTACTCAATTACATTTGAATTCTGAGCAGCCAGAAACAAAACAAGACTGATATTACTTAATTTGAGGCAAAGTAGAATGTGATTCCATATTTATATTAAGTGTAGGTCACTCTACTCTTGAGTTGCCTCTGCCAATCTCACACAACCTAAAGCCATGTGTTCAACTAATCGTTATTATTTATGTATCATGGGGCCATTAAGTAATCGGAGTGACAATAGATTCAGTTGATTATGTTGTAGAAAAGAAAATGGTTATTTGATTTGAGTGATGTGACAATTTAATCACAAAGATGGAATTAAATATTTTATTGGATTCCACTAGAAGGGAAAAGTAAATACTAAAGGTATTGAGTTATTGAGGTAAATACTGAAGGTATTGAAGTTACTGAAGTTATTGGGGTATTGAGGCAAATACTGAAGGAGGATGTAAAATCACAGTTTGGATTTCATTTAATTTAGTTTATTGCAAAGTGGCAGAATAGGTTTTACTGCCTCTGTGAATAGTTTTTAAGAAAGAGATACATGAATGATGTAAAAGAAGGAAAGGACAAGGAGAACAGTGTCATCATGATAGTGGATATATTCAGAACCTCATTGGAGACCCTGTCCTCTACTTAGACATGGATCAATACATTCATTATCACAGAAAACAAAATATGAATGCGGTCAAATCCAGCAGAGTATCTCTGCTTCACTGTCACAATTTTTCAGCAAGAATGAAAAAACATGGAAATTACTCAATACTGGGGAAAGAGAAAAGGAGAATGAGAGATCTGTGGAGAAAGAAGATCGACTTCACAATACACAAGAAAAATCATTAGCGATATTTGAATGATATATAAGATCAAAATGTCAGCAGAGAGAAGGATGAAGAAGGGAAATAAGGCTAGATTTTGCAATAAAGATTAGTCATTGATGAAAATGGAAAGTAGAAGTTCTAAAATCTTGAATACTGAATTCTCCATATTAAGGTATGATAAGGCCAGTGGTTTATAGCAGTGGTCTTCAGCTGAGGTGACTGCCCCTTTCCTCCAACAGGGGACATTTGTAACCTTTTAGAGACATCATTAGTGAAATCAGGAGAGTTTTACTGGCATTCAGTGGATAAAGGCCAAAGATGTCAGTGAATATCCTGTGCATCATATGATGCCCTCTGGCCCCAACCAAGAATTATCCGGCTCAAATAGTCAAACATGATTAAATTGAGAAAGATGACTATAAATTGAAAAATGACTATAAAATTCAGAATTTTGTTGTATGTATGGTTAAGGTTTTAAAGAAACTTATTATATGTAGTAAAGATTTTGGATGCTTTACAACCTCCTAAGTCAGGAAGCTTTTCTTAATTTCTATCTAAACATTTTCCATAATGATTGAGATTTTTTCTCTCCTCAGAGAATTTGAAAAGAAGTACTTTAACATTTAGAAATGTTAAGAAGTGTAACTTGCTGAATCATTCTATGCCTTCTCATGCATACATTTTTCCAAAGGTGGCTCACTTTCTGAAAATGTAGGAATATGTTTTGAACACAAAAGCATTCCAATGACTATGACTATTACCCTTGTTTGGCCTTGTTCTTAAAGCATTCAAGAAGAATGGAAAGTTTAAGTAGAAAAGTTTTGTAATGTCAAGGATAAAAAGTAACATAATGTTATAAATTATGTTTTCTTAGATATCCAAAAACAAATTCCTATATACAATTTTAGTCTTACCAGTATAGTGAATATTCCTCAGAGCAAATTATTCTCTATTATCATTACCAAAAGACCTATAATTCATCTTTGGTTTTTAATAGGAGGATATGGCTATGAATTAACCAAGAGCTAAGAATAAATTAAATGAAACCATATAACCATATTTTGCTGACAAAATAGTGAAGGGGCATTTTACTGGGAATAGTCATCGTAAGTTTGAGCTCTGAATATAGGCAAGTCAAATAAACAGAAAATAAATATTTACATGGAACAGTTGTTCTATAAATAGTTCTGAAGTTAAGAAGAGAAAAATGAAACTTTACAAATTTTGATTCAAACAAGGACCTGAGTTTGATCCCCGGTACCAAAAAAAAAAAAGAAAAATTGACTCAAAAAGTTATATACAAAG
>NW_004624813.1:6632010-6645907 GCF_000247695.1 Heterocephalus glaber | reverse complement strand
AACATTTCTTGTAGAATTAGAAAAACATGTAAGAGAAAGTAATACCATATTAATAATATTCAAGCGAGATGATTTATAGATTTTTATCTTTAAATAAATATGTTGAAATATTAGATTCTTATGATAAAACAAGGGTTATTTTATTCTTTGCCAATTGAGATGAGATATTACAATAAAAACTTTCAAGAACTTGTTCCTCCCTGTGCAGAATTGGATGGAATAGGTATGGATTTGAAAAATAATCAATATTTACACAGAAATGGAATTTTTGCTTATGTAGTTGTTTTAGTCACTTTTCAAGTTGTTGGGAAACAATACTCAAACTTCGAAAGTAAAGGACAAAAGGTTTATTTTATCTCATGGCTTGTAGATGTTTCAGTCCATAGTTGGCCAGCTCAAAGGCAGGATGGCATGGCAGAGGGTCATGGTAGAGAAGAAACTGCTCATGGCATGTGACAAGGGGCTGGAGGGAGGAGCTGGGAAGAAACACAGTAAACCCTTCTTGGCACCCCTGCAGTGACCCACCTGTTCAGATCCCTCCTCCTGTCACCAAGTTATCCATAAATGCCTCGGCTGACTAATCCAACGATAATCATCACCTCCCCATGAAACAGTCACCTCCCCCAAACCAAGCCATGAGTGCATAAGGCTTGCTAGGGACATCTAGATATAAACCATAACAGTATTCATGCTACTTTTGTTCAATTTTAATAATTTTTATTAACAAAATTATATTGTTAATTTGTGTTAGGGTTTTTTTGCTGATAGCTAAACACAAAAATTATATATTAGACTTCCATGTGAGGTTTCAATATGTGTCTACATTGTATAAAGTTTAAATGCTAAATATCTGCTCATTTAGTATTTCTTCGCAGTAAAAATATTCAAACTTTTCTCTTCTGTCCTTTTGAGATGTAATGTGCACAACTATAATTACCCTAAAGTACAATAGGACACCAGAACTTCTTGTTCCTTTCTTGAATAAAATAAACCAATATGTTGTCATTAGACCCAGATACTAATAAATAAATATAACACAATATCTTTAAAATTCATTTTAATTTTTTGATATATGAATTAAAATATGTGTTGATTAAAGGTTTATCAATAGCTGAAGGAATTGGAAAATAAAGAGTTGGAATAGAAAATATATTTTGCAAAGCCCTAGTAATTAAAAGGCATAGTACCAGTACAACTCCGGACAGAGATCAATGAATCTGAATAAAGAATTCAGAGATACATTGATGTAAGAGAACTTAATATAAAAGGAAAGAATTTTCCTCCAAAAGTAGATTCTCAATACTACATACAGAGAGTTCATAAATGAAGAGCTAAATATAGGGGGTAAAATACAAAAAAGAAAACAAAAAAAGTGTAAGATAATATTTATGATATAAGAATGAACCAACTTAAGTAACACCCCTAAAGCAAATTTATGCAAGAAAAAAATTGATCTTTCATTTACATGAAAATTATCTATTCTTTGTCAAAAACTTACACACATGTGTAAATACCAAATAGTTTCTCTGGTGTGAGAAACTGAAAGTGTAAATAAGGATTAAATGTATAATTGATAATGTGAAATAGAAAGAAAAGGTCAAAGGGGTAGAGGACGAGGGAGGAGTAGGGGAAAGGAAAAAAGGAAAAGGAAAAAATATGAAAAAAAGGAAAAAAATGGAAACAAAGTCTTTGTAAAGAGGGAGGAGTGGAAGGGTTGAAGGGAGGGCAGGGGAATGGGGAAAAAATAAGAACCAAAATACATCATGTAAAGGTACAAGTTCCCAGTGATGAATGTAACTGTATTGTATACCTAAAATGTACCAAAAATTTTAAAATTTAAACTAAATGGAAAACTATCTGTTACAGGGACTATTGGTAACCGTAAGAAGAAAACAACTCTAATAGAAAAATAAGAACATGAGAGAAACTTTATAAAAGGAAACCAACAAAACTATAAGCATATATTGGGATACTCTAAAGTTTTAGTGGTGTGAAAAATATGAACTTAAATAAGTTAACATGGAACATCTACCAGACTGTTAAGTCTGTGCATTGACTAATACTAAATAATGGCAGGAACGTAGGCAGGGAGAACTGCTGCAATGTGTACATGTGGGTAATTTATACATTTCAGACAAGCCTGCTCCAATTACAAGCAAATTGTAAATTCGAGCAATTCTAATACCTTGTGTGGTGAGCAAATAAATTTGTTCATCATTCTGTAAGGAATAGCCATAAGGATATTCTTTGGAGCACCATTTGTGAAGCTAAGGGAAGTGGAGGAAAAACAGAGGTTTATCACTGGAAGTGTGGTGGAGTCACATCCAAGGCTCTTCTGGAACACTCTGAGGCAACACAGCTATGCAAGTGGCTCTTCAAGAAATACTGTGGATGGATAAATCATAGGAGATGCTGAGGAGTAGTACAATACTATACATGAGTTAAAACATATGCAGACAAAGACATACACATTTTAAGAGTTTAAACAAATAGAATGATAAGCAGAAAGTCCATTAGAAGAGTTGGGTAGTGATAGTAAAGGACAGGGTTTCAATAGATGCAAAATGTGAGAAGAGAAAGAAATAAATGGGTTAATTATTTTTGAAAAATGGTTAGGAAGAGAAATGCAAGGTGTCTAAAATATTCTCATGGATTGCAATATGATTTCAATGATGTTTACAATATTTCAAATCAAAAAATCTTAAATTACCTCTAATATTTAGATATATGAATATAATCAATAATTGTATGTACTAAAACAAGTTGTTGTCATGAATTAAAGTGAAATATGTGCTGGAGAAGTCAAAGTTTATTACTTTAGCTTTTAATCATATATGTTTACATATAACTCTTCAAATAATTATATAATACAGTATTTCATTTTTTCATCATGTGATCATCTTGATTTATAGATTTTACTTCTGAAAATTTGGTTTAATTTAGTAAACTACCTGAGGCTCTCTTAACAGTACACTGGGAAAATGCCTAGTATTGTTCAACTATTGTTCATGGAAGCAAAATTATAATATTAATTTTATATGAGAATAAATTTACCTTAGTAGCTCTAACATTCTTTGTTGAAATTTAATGAATAATTTTTATTAGGAATCTATTGTTTGCCATGCACATTTTCAGTACTGATGCCACAGCAATTTAAAACACAGACAGGTTTCCTGCCCTGTCATCAAAACTAGTGGACTTAAACATAATGTGAAGCTCAGTTTTATACAGGAAATAATTATCTTAACTTGAAATGAAATGTATACATTAATAAGCAAATAATGGACCACACGAGAAAATATTAGGAACATTTCTTGTAGAATTAGAAAAACATGTAAGAGTAACTAATACCTTGAATGGTTCTAACCAGGATAACCATAAAAGGTCCTAACCAGGATAACCAAAATATTGTTGGTGGGTAAGACATAGGAGGTAATATGTAAAAAATTTCTTGGTGATCCTATAGTATATAACTCTAAAGGTAAAAATAAAACGATGTCTAAGGTTTAGGAAAGAATGGATAAAACTGTCAGTATTTATGATTATGTGATTATCTTCTAAAATATTCAGGAGCATCTAAAGATAGATAATATTTTAGATATGATGAGAGTTTACTAAATTTTAGGTTTTAACGGAAAAATTAGTACAATTTCTACATTAGCATGAACAAATAGGAAATGCAACTTTTGAATTGATACCATTCACACTAGCAAGAAAAATCTATGAGGTGTCCAGGAAGAAATCTAATAATCTGTGTAAGACATCTATGGAAAAAGTATGACCCATTACTAGAGGTATAAAAGAAAGTTAAGCCTGAAAAATAAGTGTTTACCAAGCTTGGAACATTCTATATTAGAAAAGATATCAATTCTATTAAAATTGACAAATTGTGGTATTATTAAAATTCCCTCAACAGACTGACCCTAGAATTTGTATGTTATGATAAAGATCTAGAAAGAGTTTAGAAATTTGCAATCAAATAACAAAAAAAGAAAAATTCTTCTTCTAAAAGATAAATTTTAGTAACTAAAAATAAAGAACCAAAGATCAACAAAAGGAAATAGTTCTAAAAAACAGATTGAAGTATATATAGAAATTTTGCTTGTGATGTATCTTTGGGTAGACATTAAAATGAGAAGTGTAACTACAATCTACTCAATAGATTGAGAAATTTTTTCTTCAGAAAGTAAAATAATTCTCTCTTTCTGTCTCTCCCTCCCTCCCTCCTTCCCTTCCTCTGTCTCTCCTCTCCTGTTCTCTCTCTTACCTTTCTCTTCTCTTTCTCTATACTTATTTGTTTAAATGAAGCCTTAAATACATAGTATTAAATGCATTTAGAAACAAATTGTTGGGAACCATTCTACATAATTTTTGGGAAAAAAGTTACTTCACAATTAATTAAATTATGATTAGGGTTGTCTGAGGCCTCAATGGTCCCATGATGCTGAAGATGTCCTGGTTCTTTAAGAACTGATTAGTAATACAAAAAAAATAAAGGTTTCACCTGGGAAGGGGAAAGTCCTTGTCAGCTTAATTCATCCCACCTACTGTAAAAACATTTTGCTCATCTCACCTTCCTAATCAACATAAGTTCCTCATTGACCTAAGATCTTTATCAGAATAAGATCCTCATCCTCATGCCTCATGGATTACTCCTGCCTTCTGAGACATCTGATACTCTCTCTGATTATAAAATCCTTGTGAATTTAGGATTATCACCACCCTCTGAGTCCTCTGATATTCCCTATGAACCCAGTGAATAGTGGCAAGCTCGGCGTATCTTTGTCTTTGCCCACTCTGAGGTACTGACCTCCCAGCTCCTCATATACTTTGAACTACAGAAGTCTCTATTGTCTTTTTTTTGTACCAAGGATCAAACTCTGGACCTTGTGCTTGCAAGGCAGACTGCAGATGGCAGAACCACTGAGCTAGATTCCCGGACTTCTATTGTCTTTTTTTCTTTAGCCCTCACCATCCCCCTTTCTAGGCAGTTGGAGGATTGATTAAACTTTGACACAAATGTATCAAAACATCTTGTTTTTCCGATTAAGAGGAATTTCTAAACTGAGACTCAAATAGAATAAAATAATAAGAAATAAGCATATTAGTATTCAGGCTGAGATATTATTTTAGAAAAAAAGAAAGGCTTAGCTTTACTCTGCTGTTACAAGTATGGCTGCCATAAAAATGTCTTTTAGATCACAAAGAACATGAAGCCTAACTGACCAACAACTTCAGACACTGCACTCTGAAACCTGTCACTAAGATCAGGTCACGATGAAGCTACTTCATGGGGGCATTTTTGGCCAATGACTGATTGCAACAGGATTTCAACACATTCTTAGTGACAGTGGAATAGACTGAGATTTCACTTGTCTTGATTCCTCGACATCCTTGCAAAAATCTTTTTTTTAAATCACTCCACTTTCTAATAATTTCCTTTCTAATTTTTCTTCTTTCCCTCTCACCCCTCTGATATCTGTGATATTGCACCTACATCCTGTTTTTGGGGGCTCTTGTTTATTTTGGTTCTGAATCCAGTTTTTCCTCAAATGTGTTCTACCTTCTTGCACAGTTAATCTGATCTTCTTTTTTCTTTTCTGATGGTATCAATGAACACTCAGTGGCAAGCACTAAGAAAGAAAACCAGAAATCCAAGAGGAATCAAGAAAAAAATTAATACACCACCAACTTTTATCTAGAAAATATAAAAAGAAATAACTGCCTACAAAATCTGGATCATTAAAGCATGATCTGGTTTCCATATTCTTGGAACTAAACCAACTAAAAGTAAGATGAACATCTATATCAGCTGTTGCCACACTTATTGAAGAGATTAATTAGTAAGTATTTCAGTCTCTTTAGGCCAAGTGACAAAACTGAGAATATTCTGCAGATAATTCTGAAGCCATTTAAAATATAACCTCTTAAAAAGGTAAAAAATATTCTTTGCTCCCAGCCCTTAAAAAAGACTACTGGCCAGATTTGGTCCCTGGGCAGTAGTTTTTTGTCACCTCTTGACTTTGATTATGAGAGTCAAATAGTGCAGCTTATAAAAATCAAGTGCAAAATTTGCTTGTTCACATCTAAAAGAAATTTGAAAATCCTATTTTCTTTCTTACCTGCTTATGATGGTACATTAAATTTTTCATCTCATCTTTAATAGTTGCAAACTGTAATTACATAATTCTATTGCACATATACTTTTAAGTATGCTTTTATTAAAAATTGAGATATATTTACTTTATTTAACTTAAAAAAGTTGTCTCATAAAAGACTATCTAGAATATATAAAGAATTGAAAAAAATTAACCCCCTCAAATTTAAAGACCCAATTCAAAAATGGGCATCTGAAATCAACAGAGATTTCTCAGACAAAGAAGTAAAAGCAGCAAACAAGCATATGAAAACATGTTCAACATCACTGGTCATTCAAGAGATGCAGATGAAAACAACACTGAGATTCCACCTCAGCCCAGAAAGAATGGCTGCTATCAAGAAATCAACCAATAACTAAAGCTGGCGGGGGTGTGGGAAGAAAGGAACCCTTCTCCATTGTTGGTGGGAGTGCAGACTGGTGCAACCACTGTGGAAATCAGTATGGAGATACCTCAAAGAACTAGGACTAGAGGTCCCATTTGACCCAGCTATTGCCCTGCTGGGTATCTTCCCAAAAGAATTAAAAGAATCATACCACAGTGATATATGTGCGCCCATGTTTATGGTGGCACAGTCCATAATAGCTAAAGCTTGGAAACAGCCCAAGTGTTCATCAACTGGAAACTGGATAAAGAAGATGTGCCTTTTTTATAAAATGGAGTACTACTCAGCCATAAAGAATGAGAAACTGGAGACATTTATAGCTAAATGGATGCATATTGAGGCCATACTCTTAAGTGAAATAAATAGGACACACATGTGTAAATACCAAATAGTTTCTCTAGTGTGAGAAACTGAAAGTGTAAATAAGGATTAAAATGATTAAAATGAATAACTGATAATTTGAAATAGGAAGAAAGGTCCAAAGGGGTAGGGGAAGTGGGAGGGGAAGGGGAAAGAAAGAAGGGAAAGGAAAAATTATGAGAAAAGAAAAAATGGAAACAAAGTCTATGTAAATAGTGAAGGGAGCACAGGTAATGGGGCAAAAATAAGAACCAAGATACATCATGTACAGGTACAAGCACCCAATGATAAATGTAAACATATTGTATACCTAAAATGTACCAATAAAAGGATTTAAGCAAAAAAGAATTGTCTCATTATCCAAATGACAAAATACCAGTATATTTCTCAAATTCATACTTTTTTAATGTCACAAAAAATGATTTTGCTTTTCTTTTGAAATATCATGTTGAAAATCAAGACCCTACCTAAATTCTGATTTTTTATTCTAGAAGATAGGCCAATAAAACGAGAGAGAGAGAGAGAGAGAGAGAGAGAGAGAGAGAGAGAGACAGAGAGAAAATGCATAGATAATTTGCCAGAGGGGCAATTAGTTAGACAGATAGGTAGAAAAGGTAGTTGTTTTTTTAAAATTTCTCTTCTTGATGCCAAAGAATATTTCATGCCCTGAAAGCTACTATAATAGGATTTGGAAAGGAACAATGAGACTTATCACCCTTTTCTGTAAAGTTGTAGCCCGAGTGTCTGAAAAGAGAAGTGTAGTTGGAAAAGTCCCACTATTCCTCTGCTAAGTAATATTATTTTGGAAAAAGTACATAAGGAATTTGACAATCTGGAAGACAATAACCACAATTCTACCTATGCATACGTCCTGTTACTCCACATCCCAAAAGTGGCTCATTATCTCCACAGTTACATGTACCCTAATTTGCAGGTCACAGGTAAAAGACCCTAAATGCTCCTTTTAGAACAACATTATGTTAAAAATAAAAGAATTGGTTGTTGATAGTGGAAGTGATAGTTTTAATACATATATAACTTCAAGCTTACAGATTTAGGAAATTCTGTGATACTATACACTTGCTCTTTCTCTCCCATATCCAGTTCCTGCTTCATCTAAGTAGGTCAAAGTAGGAGATGCTCATTACTTGACCTCCTCTGTTAGCCAGACTGAGACTGCAGAGTTCACACAATCAGCAGTGCCTTTGACTCACAGGGACTCATGGCTTACACAGCAGCCAGCTTCTTCTCTCTTACCTGCAAGCCCCATGAATAAGAAACCACCCTGGATAAGCAGAGTGATATCAAACATGGGCTATTATATTCTGCCTATATGGATTTAGATATGCAAATGCAAGGTTAAATTAAGATTTTTTGAAGTGTGATTTTCCACAAAGGACATTGCTAAAAGCATCATCATGTTTTATTAAGTCTAATATAAGTTACATATTGTTCAAAAAGTAATGCAAATAAAGTTATTCATCACCCGAATAATGTTGTATAGAATAAGAATGCAGGATTTTCTTTAGTTCCATTAAACTTGATAGCAACTAACTTTAAACCTCTATTGACAGCCCCTTCTAATGAAATAAGTAGGCTTTCAGAACCTGAAAGACTCAGGTGTAAATAAGCAATATAACAAAAATTATCATTGGATTTACTTAACAAAATATAAACCTACCAAAATTGTGACAAGTCACGACTAGATGATTTTCTAGTCCCAGCTGAATTCCATCTTTAAGATGAACTGATATTTCAACAAGGTGCACTCAAGGGAGTCCCCAAAACAAGCACACCTTTTAGCCCTACTGAGGACAGGGCAGTCAAACAGGAGTGATTCTTAGCAGCCCATGGAAAGCTGGATGAGCCCGAAGGTTTGGATGCCTTAATCTCTTTCTTTTGAAAATAAATTCATTTCTTAGACCACACACAAACACATACAGGTGTGTGCATTTGATCTCTTTTATACAGATAAGCTCATCTTTGTACTCACTTAGCATTACATACGTGATTGCTCACCTACGTACCTATTTGTGCATACATTTTTCATGTGTTCTTGGAAAACATATTTTCCCTATTTTACCTAAGTGAATGAATGCTAATGTGTATTCTAATAGGAGGATAGCTTAGATACAAATTCCTATCAGGAAACAGCTTTTTTAAATCTTTATGTATTTCAAAACACATGCCTGAATGGTTTGCTGGATAGAAAAGTACATAAAAGCTTTATTAGTGTTTTATTAAGGGAGTAGGTGCATTAAAAATCAGTGACTTCCCTGATGCTACTGTATAAATAAAAGTGATACCCCTGGTAATAAATGATCTCTACTTCTTCTGTATATGTGCTGCCGAGGCAAGCATGATCTCTACTTCTTTTGTAGTCTTCCTTCTTGATCTTTGATTACAACAAAACATTTGGCAGGGTGTTGAAATCAGTACAATATGGATTTTGGTCCAATCTCTGTCTCTAAAAGACCTTCCCCATTGAAAGGGAAACTTCTACAGGAGATATTATAGTTGTTCAGTTACTTTTAAAATTCTCCACCTCTGGTTGAATCTGATCTCTAGAAATTGTGCATTTTGGAATATTTCCCTGGACCAGACAATGCTTGGGAAAGGTTCCTTGGAATGGGAGTTTGGGAGTTCACTAAAGACTTAATATATCAATTTGCATTTGACACATTAAAGCAGTGCTACTCAGACTGTACACACACACACACACACACACACACACACACACACACATGCGCTCACAGTCAACTAGAAATTATTAGTGTCTGAGAAATGGAAAATAAATTTCAATTCAAAGAGGCCATAATCTAAAAACAATGTACTTTCAAGGCACATTAAAACTCTTACAAATCTTAAACAGGACAGTTTATTTGAGAACAGTTCCTTTGTTTCTGAAATCACTGTTTCAGAGGTGAAGTGTGTCTCATTTCACTTGAAATTATATAATGAGATTCAAAGCAACATTAAAGAGTGGCATATTTGTTTTCTGAAGGATATTCCCCAGGCATGCCCAAAGCCAGCCTGGCTTCCTGTCTGCGCCACTGTTTGCACAATTTGTAAATATCACTTGAGTTTCTCTGTATCATATCATAAAGTCTCAAATTCTAAATAACTTCTCAAATCTACCACACAGCAAATCAGCAAATGGTGCTTTAATATCTTGGAAGACACAGTTTTAAAATCATATGTGTATATATATATGACCATATACATAAATATATTTAAAATCATATATATATATATGTATATATATATATATCACTTCAACAAAGGTCACCTCCGCACAATATTTACAAAGAGAAGACATTTGTACTGTCTATTCTATCTCCATTTTGATTGTGGACTGCCTGGTGCCTATTTTGCATTCTGTTCTCTAAAAGGCTTATTAATAGGGTCTAGAGGGAGGCTGTCAGAAATGGCAGCCTGAATCAAGGGATTTTCCTTCAACATCCAAATGACATACCGAAGCTAGAGAATTAAACAGATGACTAACCAGTGCCCTTTTGTTAGTAGATGAAGGTGGGATTGCCAACTTGCAAACCAGAAACTGACATTTGGGTGGATTAACCATCCTGCTATTGTACAGCTAGTTCATAATCACTGCTGCTTTCTTGATCTCAAGTGCCTTAGCAAAAGCCATCTCAGTTCTTAGAGTCGTGTTTGAAGAAACCCTCAGCTGAGCTTTTGCTGTAAACATTTGTCCACCAAGAAGCAGTGTTCTGACACTAACTGAGAGGAAGCGTTGGCTTCTAGGTATTTAATTAAAACATTAAGGGAAAAAGCTTTCATGTCAATATTCACAAGTATTTTCCTATAGTGGAGGCTTGCTGTAATTGAGTTCCTCTATGAATGCTTCCCTCCCCTTCCCAGCCTTCTCTGAGAGCTGACATAGCTTGAGGTTCACTTTGCTTCATGCTGTTAGTTGTGGCTTTGAGACTTTGCCCCATGCTGTCATTTTCCTAATTCTCTCAATCTGGTTGTTAGCTTTAATTTCTAAAATCAAGATTGGATAGCAACAAGGGGCTTTAATGAAGAGTGAAAAAGTCATTTGTTAAACAGCATTAAGAATTCTTATTTGCACTGCTTTATAATGTGGACAAGCCAAATGCTTTCTGCTTCTATGAATCATCCAATTTCCTTTAACGCATAATTAATGTTAATAAGGAGAAGGCATTATATACAAATTAAATATGTCATAATAGATGTTGGCTCTCGGTGTATGTTACTGAGTGCCACTCCTTTTATTTTGAGGTGCTAGAAGAACCAAGCATTGTAAACAAGTACACATAGAACAAATTACATAGGGTCATTTGGTTTACAATGTTCATATAATAAATGTACTTAATTTTCTTTAAAGGTAACATTTTTTGGTAGGAAGAGAGTAAAAAAGACTTTCACCAAAACCATTTTAATGCACCTCTTTGAACAGTAGCGTTTCTAAAAGAACATTTTAAAGCTACATTGTGACTTGGACCATTGAATGTAATAAAAAGAGATTGCCCGTGCAATTCTCTTCAATGGATCAAGTCAATCGAGAGGAGCTTTATTCCCCTTTCATAAAATGTAAAGGTATGGATTTCACAAAGCATCTTAAACCAATTGAGATGGCTACAAGCACATATTGCAGGAAAGATGCAAAAGCAGTTATAGGAACTCTACTAAACTCATTTTCATGTAGAACAGTATTAACCCATTTGTGGGCTTCAGCATATTCCAATGAATTCATTTCCTTTAAAAATAATATGTTTGACTTTAACATTTTATTTAGACAAGTCAAACCTAAGTACAGGACGTGAAAAGGTGAACATGTCAATTCAACAAGTACTTATTGAGGGCTTATTCCATCAGTAACACTGTACTACGAACTGGGAAGACACATAAATAATATACATATCAGTGCTCAACCTGTAAGAATTGTTATTTTTACAAAGAGAAAAACTGTTTTTTAGAAAAGTTTAATAAAAGGGCAAGTTATATTACAGGTGGAGCAATTAGTCAAGAAAGTGTCATAACAGTAAAGGAGAGCTACTACAACTACAGTGGCATGCCAGGATGTGTGCCCCTTAGTTGCCCTAATCTTCTTTAAAAGTCTAAATTAAAAAATAAGAATCAAGTCCACCTTGACCATAAGCACATGCTGGCTTTTCTCCTAATGTCTGAGTCCCTCCGTTAATAAACTACAACTTACTTAAAATTTCTCTCCGATTACACTCTCATCAGTTTTGTCCTTTTTGCAACTCTTAATACAGCCATGTTTCCATCTCATGTGCACCCACATTAATGCCTAACATTGTCCTGTCTGCTGCTGCATTCTGCTCACCTGTGAGGAACCCTAGTTGCTTTTACCATGTACTTCCCTTGCTTTCCTACCCACTTGGAAGCCTGTTATTTGCTGATTGCTGTCTTTTGTTGCTTGAGAACCAAGCCTACCCAATGTACTACAAATCAAAACTGCTAGGGCTGGGGATTTAGGTCAGTGGCACTGTGCCTGCCTTGCAAGCATAAGGTCCAGAGTTTGATCCCCAGTACCAATGAATGAATAAATAAATAAATAAATAAACAAACAAAACAAACAAACAAAAAAAAAAAACCCTGCTAACACACAAGACCCATTTCCCTCACTATGTGGAGGAATTTTAGTTTGGTCCACACACTAGCAATTCATTAGAAAAGGGAGTTTATAGTTAATTCACTCTAATGTGTTCTCCCTGAGTGCTTTCCACCAAAGACAGAATATAAAATACAACTGCTCAGATAAAGAAAGGACCAGTGAGAGCACCTTGCTTGACATTATTTTATCTGTCTTCCAGGAAAGATTTCATTGTGGCTTACTCAATTCAAAACCAGCTTCTGTCTACTAACCATCATTCTCAACATCTATCCCATTTTTCCCCCCATTAAGTTTATTGGTACATTTTAAGTATAAAATACATTTACATACATCATCGGGATCTTGTACCATTAGATGAGGATCTTGGTTCTTACTTTTCCCCTTCCCCTGCCCTCCCTTCACCCCTCCACACTTCCCTATTTGAAAAGACTTTGTTTCCATTTTTTTCCTTTTCTCATATTTTTTCTTTTCTTTCCTTTCCCCTATCCCTCTCACTTCCCCTGCTCCTTTAGACCTTTACATCCTATTACACAATATCAATTATACATTTTTAACATTACAATATCAAGATCTAGGAGACATTACCACAGATTTTACAGAATTTAAAAGGACATAGAAAGCATATTTCAAAATTCTATTTTGAAATAAATTTGACAACTTCTAAGAAGCACCTTGGAAGACAATTTAATGAAACTAACTCTGGAGGAAATATAAAATTTGAGTAGCACCTATTAAAGAAAATATATTCCTAGCTTGAAAACCTACCTATATGACAACAGCAGGCTCATATACATTTTAACTGATAAATTATATCAAAAATTTAAAGCAGGAAAAAAAAGGGACACTTTTCCCCTCATTTTAGGAACTAAACATTGTGCTAATCCTAAAACTGGATAAAGATAGTAGAAGAACAAAGTATGAACATAGATAGAAATTTGTTCAACAAAACAAACTATTAGAAGTCAGGTCTGGCAGTATGTAGAAAATGGTTTTATTATAGGGATGGCAGTGTTGGTTCAGCATTGGAAGATCCACCCCACAAAGTCATTATTTTAACAGAGGAAAGGAAAAAGCCATATGATCCTGTCACTTGTTGGAGAAAAAGTATTGGACTAAATTCTATAGCTGTTCATGTTAAAAGCTATCAGGAGACTAGAAATAGAACAGAACCTTCTCAACAGATTAAAGACATGTACTCCATACATCCAGCAAAAACGCCTTATATGAATGGAGAAGATACAATGCTTTCTCCTTAAAGTGGGGAACAAGGGCATATATGCTTACTCTTCATCTGTCCACTAAACTTTGAAACATAGGCCCAAACCAAAATAGTCTGACAATAAAATGACACCATTAGGGTAGGGTTGGCAA
>NW_004624813.1:6597871-6630375 GCF_000247695.1 Heterocephalus glaber | reverse complement strand
GTAGACTTTCAATGAATTTTTTAATCTCCTGGAAATCTGTTTGCATCTGTTTTATGGATTCCATTTGTTTCCTATGTTAGGATTCTGTCATTTTCCTCAGATCCTCTATTTTTTTTTAATCTGTGTTCTCTCTAGATTTATTAATCATGTCTTGCACTATGGGCAAAATCTTTGCTGTTATCTGAGAAATTATTTCTGATTTCATTTTTTCCAGATCCTCTTTTGTTGCCAGTTCAAGGAGTCCAGGCGGTTGAGTATCAGATTTTTCCATCTCATTTCCCTTTGGGGTTGCTGTAGGTGATGTGGAAGTCTGTTTTTGAGACTTGTTTATGTGTCTTCTCATTTCCACGTGGGGGGGTTCTTCTGGCACCCACACGGCTCACTTTCTCTGCCCTAGGAGCATGGAATAGCCACCTATCCCATTTTATCACACTTTATCTATACCCATTTAATGTTTAACTATTAAATTATCCCTTTTGAAATTTTAGTACAAACACTGATCAGAAACCTATCATGTGCAGGCAAGGGGCTAAGTGCTAGAAAAACAATAATGAAAACACTGTTGCTTATATTTCAATAATCACCACCTAGTGAACTATAATTCTGTCACCTATCTTTAATGCTTTTGGGATGATATCTAGAAGGGGAATATCTGGGTCAATTGGAATTTTTACTTTCAGTTTCTGAGGAATCTCCATACTGATTTCCATAGTGGTTGTATCAGTTTACAGTACCACCAACAACAAAGAAGTATTCCTTTTTCCCCACAGCCCCTCCAGCATTTGTTATTGGTTAATTTTTTGATGGTAGCCATTCTTTTTTGTTTGTTTGTTTTTGTACCAGGGATCGAACTCGGGTCCTTGTGCTTGCGCAGCAGGTGGCGAAATCACTGAGCTAAATCCCCGGCCCGATGGTAGCCATTCTTTCTAGAGAGAGATGGAATCTCATTGTTCTTTTAATTTGAATTTCTGAAAACATATATACATTGTTATATACATTCAATGTAATCCAAATCAAAATACCAATGACCTTCCATAGAGAACTGGAGAAAGCAATCCTAAAATTCATATGAAACTAGAAGATACCTAGGATACCCAAAGCAATTCTTGACAACAAGGCCGAGGCAGATGACATCACAGTCCTGAATTTCAAGTTAAACTACAAAGCTACAGTCTTAAAAAAGCATGTTTTGGGGGAGGGGGGGAAGACTCCTGAAACAAAAGAACAGAATAGAAGATACAGAGATAAGTTCAGGCACACTCAACTACGTCCAAATCCCTTTGGAGGAATGACAGCCTCTTTAACAAATGGTCCTGGGAAAACTGGCTATCCACATGCTGACAGTTGAACCTAGACCCACATCTCTCATCACGTACTACATTAATATCAAACTGGAACAAATATTCAAAAATTAGAACAGAAAAACTTAATCTGATGAAAGACAAAATAGTTAAAACTCTTGAAGACATAGGTGTAGGCAAAGACTTTCTGAACAAAACCCTGGTTGCATAAGAAATAATTCAAGAATAAACAAATGGAATCTCATCAAATGAAAAAGTTTCTGCATGGCAAAGGAACCACCAATAATGAAAAGAAAACCCAAAGGATGAAAAAAAATTTTCCCAGCTACTCCTCAGAAAAAGAGCTAATATCTAGAATATGTAAAGAACTCAAAATATGAGAACACCTGACCAAATTTGAACACCCAGTTAAAAAACAGGCATCTCGGGCTGGGGATTTAGCTCAGTGGTTTCGCCGCCTGTTACTCAAGCACAAGGACCCAAGTTCAATCCCTGGTACCAAAAAAAAACCAAAAACCAAAAAAAAACACAAACAGGTATCTGAAATGAGTAGGCACTTCTCAGGTGAAGAAATACAAATGACTATAAAAAAATGTTCAACATGGGGCTGGGAGTTTAGTTCAGTGCTTCTCCCTCCTGCCTCGCAAGGCTCAAGATCCTGACTTCGATCCCTGGTACCAAAAAAAAAATGTTCAACGTTGCTGGCCATTTGAGAAATGCAAATTTCGCCTGCGATTTTCTTCTGACCAATTACTTTCCTTAAGCTATTTAGCAGCTCCCATCCGTCAATTATCTCACTACAATACAAAAGATACTCATAAGTCTAGAAATTCCAAAATTTTTAAGACCTAAGGATAAAGACCTAATAGGAATATTCATCTCTTTTTTTTTTTGGTACCAGGGATCGAACTCGGGTCCTTGCACTTGCACAGCAGGCAGCGAAACCACTGAGCTAAATCCCCGGCCCCAAGGAATATTCATCTTAAACCAACAATGTTTTAAACTTCCATGCAATTTGGAGCAAACTTCTCAAAGGTACCTGGCTGACAAGGGACCTGGGAGCTAAAATCTAGTCGGCATTGTCCTAAAATATCACTAAAATATCACAGGTTTATAACTGCATCTGACCACAAAAGGCATTTTAAAATTTTATCTACCAGAATTTGTTTTCTTTTTTACTTGTTCAAAGGGGCCACAAAGCAAGCTGCACATCAACACTATGTCTACTACTTAATTTTTTAATATTCTCAACAAACTTACCAAGCAGGCATATTATAATTTCTGTCTCTATGTCCTTACCTCCTATTCATTTCTAAACCATTTTTATCTGATATTTGTGCTTATGATTTCACCAGAATTGTAAGGTCACAACTGATCTTCAGTAGATGCAGTTGGCCTCAAAAAAAAACCTGTGCCTCACTAATCTTCTAGGAGGCCATATTTTCCTGATTTTCAGTCTACATCCCCAGCCACCATTTCATAGTCTGTTGGTAGCTTTCTTCCCAATTACCCTAAAAATGTTTTTCATATTTAATGAGCCATCTGGAGAACTCTCCATACCAGAGGAAATAATAGGTGATACTCTAGTTTTTATTCCATATTTTTCTGGTTTCCAAATTTATAAATCTGTTCAAGGCCTCTCCTCTGAACACTGTTCTTACATCTCTAGGTATCTAGGAACATGGCAAATAAAGACCATTGCCGCCTTCCAGGGCTGTCCCTGCTGTTCTCTAGGTGGAGTCTCCATTCATTCAGGGCTGACATTGTGAAATTTCAGAGTGAACACAAACACATGCAGAAACTGGTAAATCCTGTACTAAATTAAAATACCTATCTGTTCTACCTCTGCAGCTTTTCACTCATCTAATCTATGTTATAAACTAGCATTCACCAGATGCTTAACTTCCCATACTTGACATCCTGTATGAAGCTTCCTTTTATTACTGTCACACACATACATGCACACAACAGTAGAACACTATTCACTTGTAAGAAAGAAAAATATCCTGCCACTTTCTACAACATGGATGCACCTGAAGGGCACTGTGCTAGATGAAAATAATCCAGACACAGAAAGAAAACTATATCATGATGTCGCATATATGTAGGATTGAAATGAACAAGCAAAAAAGGATCAGACATAAAGAGAAAATAAAATATTGCACACCATATTGGGATAAGACACATGGGGGGGACATGAAAAAATCCATAGATATAGATATAGATATTTTAAATATATAAAAAGTATATATAGATAGACAGGCAAAAAGATATGCTGTAAAGCTCTAATATATACCCTGAGTGTTATAGCCAATAAAATTGTATTATATTAGAGATTTTTGCTTAAGGAACATTGAAGATTCAAGAGGTTATGGAATATTTATCATTCATATTTATATTTTTATATGCTCTGCAATGGCTAGAACAGAGGTTCTCCATTGTTGAATATCACAAACCCTTTGAAACTTTAAAAATAAAAACTCATCTCACTATCAGAAACTCTTAAATAACATGTTTTAAGTGATTCCCAAGCACTATTTTTTAGTTTCCTAGCTAAGTCAAGGTTCAGCTGTGGTTGCCAAACATGGCATTAATGTAGCAGATACTAAAAATTTTGTTGACTGAACTATATTTTACAGTTGCAACCCAAATATAAATGCATCAGAATTATTTAAAATTTTCTTGTTTCCTAAGTGCAAATAAATGTTGATGCAGTAAGAGTCCATGGAGTTCTCCTGTACTTTTAAATAACAACCTCCGAACTAAAAATGGTTTTATGTATTTTTTCTAAACATATGTAAACTGACATTGATTACAGTGTTCAAAATTAATAGCAAGTACACAATTCATATAAAGGGAAACCAATTGACTTGGGTCATTTTCATTTAGAAACAACCATAAATTATCTTGCAAGATGCAGTGCCAGCAAAAGAAGTGGTAATCTTTATCTAAAAGGTGATTACCTATATCCTAGGAAAGTTTAACCTACATGTTTTGGTTAAAAGAAAATAAAAATTGTTTCTGTGGAAGAAAGGGAAAACACAGTTTATTTCATTGGTTCGATACACTCCTTCTTCTAAATTATTTAACATAAATTTTGTACATTTCTTAATCAGGGAAAATTTCATAAGATGTAGAAATAATTTGATGGAAAATTATTTTTTCAGCTACCTCTGAACTCTGTTGTTTTTAACCTGGTTGCTTTCAAACATGATTGAATGTGAATTACCTGTAAAAAGTGACTTTTTTCATCCAATACTAACATACTTTACCTCTCTGAAAGAATTAATCAACCCAAAAAGGTACAGACTGAAAAGAGTCCACCATAATTTACATGTGTAATATAATACCCTAGGATGTAATTTTGTACAATAAAATAGGTAATTTCCCTATTATTGTGAACTACTATGAATTTTAAAAGCTAAAAAGAAATTATGAGTTGTTTTGAATGTGATTTTTGAGGCAGCTCCCTAGGAACTACTGCAGCCCTTGCCATATGGCAATATTACTTCTTTTCCCTATTTACACAATGAGTTCTTTACTGCTGTTAATGATATTATTCCCAATAGCTGATATTGATCCTACTATGGCAAACAAAATTAAACAATAACTTTTTGTTCCTTAAAAGGTACAAGAGGATGAGAATAGTGTTCATTCACTTGATAACTAGGTCAGCTCCTGAAGTGTTTATCTTGTAGTTTCCTTTCTAGACTACTCAGGACTCAGGTGTTACCAAAAGTCAAGAACATGTACCCCAAACTAAAAAGGTGTATGAAGTTCTTTCTTATTATCCTGACTTTCAAAATGTCTGAAATTCACTCATTGTAGGGGCATTGTCTAAAACAGTGATGGGAAATCTTTTAGAGACTGAGCAATCAAACTGAAGCCCAAAATCTACTTATTTGTCACAAAGTGTCAACACTGCAATTAAACCTGAATATCTGATGCTTGACTGGTAGGGCGCTCTGGTTCTGTGTGCCTGCTGAGGCACATGTGTCATAGGGTCACCACCACTGCTCTAGAATATTGTTTTAAAACTTTCATTTCCTTTCCGTTTTTCCCTCTTTCTTGTCTGTTGCTTGTTTTATGTGATTTTTTTCACTTGAATGATATGATAATTTTAAAATATTTTAGTGATTGTTAATAAACTACATTGGACAATAAAAAAGGTGTCAGTGTAATTTGCATAACAATATTTGTGTTAACATACTGGTCAACGGATCTATGATATTGTTCCAGGAAGCACATACATGTACACATAGGTATACACACAGAAATATTTATACTGAGAGAGATCTGCAAATATTCAAAGTCATTTTTAATTTTCAGAACCATATTACACTTGGTTGTCTGCCTGCATCGTAGTAAATTGAAGTTCTAGCATAAATCAGATTTGTTGAAACAATTATTCCTTTCTCATATTTTCCTCTAATGGTTTTACTTTCAGGGCTTTGGAAATACATTCCTGTGCCCACACTGACTATAAAGGGCATGCTGAAAAGCACATCCCAGCGGAAATCCCCTTTGCCTGATAGGGACTACCTAAATGTTTAATGACATTAGCTCTCTTCAAATGACATTCATTTCCTGCATATGCAAATTCTCTTAATGTGAACCCCCCATAACAGGTAAAATGTATAAAGTTAATGAAGCCACGTAATTACAATCACTATGGTGACTGCATTCCCCTGAGAACAATAATGTGATAATATACATGAGTTTTGACTTTCTTTGAAAACAACAGCTTATAATTTGAAAATAGATAGTAAAATATTTTCATTTCCTTCTTCTAACTCCTAAGGCAAAAACAAGTACAAATAGATTATGCTCTTTATTAACTGGAAATAAAATGATAAGAGAAAGGAAAATTACAATGTTTGTAATTGTTTATTTTCAACTTCCAGTGGTTTCATTTGGCATCTCTTTAAACCCTTTTTCTAATCAGAAGAACACCAGGGCCAATGGAGCCATATTTTTTTTCTTAAATTCTATTTTTTTCTAATTCCAAGGAGGCTACATAAGCAGTGTTTAATGTACTGTGCTAAAATAACAGCCAATTATTTTAAACTATGTATCAAAGTCCTCAAATGTTTCCAAGTGATTTGTGAAGATTGGAACTAGAGTAAAACCAGGATTCTTATGTGTACATTTTTTAAAAATTATAATTATTTCATGTTTTTGAGAGAACAAGAAACAAGTAAACTACACAAAGTTTACAGCACCATATTCACTTTGGATGAAGATGATTAGATAGTAAAGTATATTTAGGGTTTTGTAAATTATCTTCCATTATCTCATATCTCTCACAATTTATTTTTCAAAATAACAAAAACTTATAACCTCTGAACTTTTATATCACCCAGGAAAATAGGATATTATATTTGATATGCCCCATAAAGACATACTATCCAACTGTCCGTACCTAAATAATCATATAATGTGTGTGACTCTGACCACAAATGAGCCACCTACCAGTCAATTCCACTTACTTTGAGTATTTCACTCATTCACTCAAAACAGAAAGCCTTTCTAAATCAAGCAGCAGGTTTGGGACAAGAATCAGTGGGACACAAATATGCCCTGAGAGTAGCTGAGAAATGTATTCCCTAGCACAGTGAAACCTAATACTGTGAGACCAAGTATTATTCAATTATCTGTTCAAAAAGTTAAATTTAACTTCAATTAAAATAAAATATATATTAAATTTAAAATTTTTTAGAGAGAACTATCTAATTTTCTTAGATCTCCCAAACTGAATTCAACACATTAGAGACCAAACAATGTGACCAAGCACTGGAAATTGCATATATATTCTTTATTATTTTTTAATTAATAAACTTTATTTTTAAAGCAGTCTGGGGTTCACAGCAAAATTGAGCAGAAAGAACCGAGTTAACATTGACTCCCCATCTTCACATAAGCACAGCAATGTCCTCCTGTCTACATCCTGCAAATATACAGTGGTACCTTTATTAAAAAGAGTGAACTTCCACTGACACATCATGATCACCCAGAGACCATCATTTGCATTAAAGTTCAGAGTTGGTGCTGTACATTATGTGGGTTTTGACAAATATATAATGGCATGTTTCCTCCATTGTAGTAACATACACAATCGTCAACTGCCCTTGAAATCATCTGTGCCCTGCCTACTTATTCTGTCCTTCTCCAGTAACTCTTGGTAATCGTTGAGCTTTTTACTGCTTTCAGAGTTTTGTCTTTTCCAGAGTGTCACATAATAGAAACATACAATCATATAGTGTTTAGAGATTGGCCTGCATTGTTTACTAAAATATATTTAACGTTCCTACATGTCTTTTCATGAGTGGTTTGATAGTGCATTTTGTTTCACTACTGAATAAAAGTGCTTGTCTGCATTACAGATTATGTATCCATTCACCTACTAAAGTGTATTGGTTTATTCCAATTTTAGCAATTATGAATAAAACTTTCATAAGGATTAGTATACAGGTTTTTGTAGGGGTGTAAGATTCATTTGGAGAAATATCAAGGAGTGAATAATACAGTATATATTTTGGCTTGACAAGTAAATTTTCATGACAATAAGTTTTTAGGAATTGTCCTATGGGTAACAAAAATATATTGGGGGGCCAAATATATGAATTTAGTCTAATATTAATAATAGATATAATACAAATAAAAATCTCTTGCTATTTCATTATCTACAGAAATATGTGGAAAAATGAGAAAAGGTAAAGTAGATACAGAAATGTTACTTGGAGAAGCAATTAGTAGGTTTAATAGTCAGTACTGTACTCCTATGGAAAAAACTAAATATAAAATCTCTTTGAATTGCAATGAAATCTGGCCTAATCTCCAAAAAAATGAGATATTTTATATTAAAAGTGTCAGTTCAATGTGGTATTTTTTTATGCTTTGGTACTAAAGGAAATTCACTTAATATCTTGGCCTTTACTATTTCAACTTTGAAAATTAGACAAATTCTTGGTTTGACCCTAATATTAGATGGATACTTTATTCATATGAATAGAAAACAAGCATATGAAAAGGTGTGCAACATCATCTGACATATAATTAGTGCCTTTATCCTCTCTACTCACTCTTTAACAATCTATTCTTGAATTCCTTTGGGCTATGATTTTTTTACAGGGTAAATTAAGAGCAAAGTGACCATCTGGCTTCCCCTATCTTGAAGGACATTGCCTATGATGTCCATGTTAGCCTCACCCCACTTGGATTATTGAGGGTTTCTGCACTACTGAATAGTCTCAGAGGCAATGGATATTTATAGCTGAATGGATACACATTGAGGCAATACTCTTAAGTGAAATAAATAGGACAGACATGTGTAAATACAAAATAGTTTCTCTGGTGTGAGAAACTGAAAGTGTAAATAAGTACTAAAAGGCATAATAGATAATATGAAATGGAAGAAAAAGTCCAAAGGGGAAGGGGAAGTGGGAGGGGTTGGGAAAAGGAAAGAAGGAAATGGAATTAATATGAGAAAAGGAAAAAATGGAAACAAAGTCTTTGTAAATAGGGAGGGCTGGAGGGGTTGAAGGGAGGGCAGGGGAACAGGAAAAAAATAAGAACCAAGATATATTATGTAAAGGCACAGATTCCCATTAATGAATGTTATTATATCGTATACCTAAAATGTACCAATAAAATTAATGAATTTAAAAAAAAGATCTGGGAAAGGAGGTGGAAGTTCACAACTACTGAAAGTGTCCTAGTCCATTTTCATTTGCTAAAACAGAATACCACAGGCTCAGTAATTGTGTGTTACTTTTCTTTTATCTCTAAGACAAAATACCCGACACCCAGAGTTAAAGGGGGAAAGGTTTATTTAGTTAACAGTTTGTAGAAGTTTCAGTCTATAATTGTCTGGCTCCAAGGCAGGGTGGCACATGGCCCAGGGTCAATAGTTAATGCCAGTGGAAGACAGCAAAAGCAAGAAGAAAACCATAACAATATCTTCCTGCCTCTTGTATTTTATCAGTATTACCAGGATTAGGATGGTGCCAAACCAATCAGTGTACTGGTTTAGAAATCACATGCCCTTAATCCCAGCATCACACACTCTAGATTCAGCCACCTCTGAAAAAGCCCCACCGACTACCACATGAAGTTTTAGGGGGACATCTAGACCCAAACCATAGCATTCTGCCCCGGCCCCCAAAGACTCATGTACATTTCTTTATGCAAAAGGTATTTAGTCCGTCTCTAAGAGTTGCCAAAGTTCTAACAGTTTCAACATTGCTGAAAAGTCCAAGTCCAAAATCTCCTCGAGATTTAAGGCGAAATCTTAGCAGTAAGCCCCTGTACAAATTAAAGAAAGTTAAACTTTCAATGTACAATGGCACAAGATAAACATTACCATTCCAAAACGTACAAAGAGAGGATACAAAGGAATGGGAACAAAGCAATTACAAAGTCCAGCAGGGAAAATAGTAAATCCTGTAGTCTCATGTCCAGCATCGGAGGAAATCTGTGGCAAGATGTGAATTACAAAGGGCTTGGGCCGCTCCGCCCCTATGACATGTCTGGTGGTTGCCACTCTCATGGTTTCTCTCTTGGGCCTGTTCTGCTCCCTCCTTGCAGTTTTTGTCAGATGATCCACACTCCTGGCTTCTCCAATCTTCTATAGTCTCCTCTGCTCCTTTGGCTTCACACTCACAGCTTCACACACTGTCCTCTCAGGGGTACACTGCTTAGCCTCCCAGGCTTTCTTCTGAAATTTGAGTGGAAGCCTTCCTAATGCCACAACTCTTGCAATATGCATGCACCTAAAACCAGCAACATAAGTATGACCCCAAAGTCTACTGCCAACTGAAGAGTAGCCAGGCTTCCTTTGCTCTTGGCTGTAGGGGTTCACTGCCTATGAACCAAATCCCAAGGAACAACTTCCCTAGGCCACTGATCTTCTGTAACATGGTTCTTTGGGGCTCTCTTGTCAAAACAAAGTCTTTCACTTTTGCAATTTTGAGCCTTCAAAGGTTGGAGCCCTGCTGGTTCTTGTGATACTCTCAGGCCATTTTTGTCTATTCTCTTGTTCCTTCTCAGCAATCAAGATCTCCTGTGCTCTGTCTTTGTAGTTCACAGATTTCCTAGAGCTTCCTTTCTGGTCAAAATCTCAACTTCTGCTCTGCTCTTGATTCTCAACATACATCTGGCTAAAAGACTCCAGGAGTAGCCATGCCACCATCTCAACATTAGACCCTCTTGAAATTTCTCTACAAGATTGATTAGTCCACTGCCCTTAATCTCAGGATTAGGCAAAAACTCTGGACATGACCAAAATGCAGATAAACTTTCTGGCAAGTCGTAACACACATCATCTAGAGTCCAACAGCCAGTACAGTCCTTCTTTCTAATAGAAATCTCCCGTGCTTGGTCTTTAGCAGCTTTCTGGTCTTCTGAGCTCTGACCAGAGTCTCCCATACAGTACAGTCTAAAGTATCATAGCTCTTCTTTTTCAGCCAGAATCTCCAAATCTTTCCTAACTCTTCCCTTTCCCACAGCCAGTTCCATAGGCTCTTGATCCACATGGCCAGATGATATCACAGAAAGGACCCCACTTCTCTAGTACCAAATTTTGTGTTACTTACTTTTCTCTTGTTTTTGAGACAAAATACCCAATGCCCAAAGTTAAAAGGGAAAAAGTTTACTTAATACATAGTTTGTAGAGGTTTCAGTCCATAATTGGCTGGCTCCAAGGTGGGGTGACACATAGCACAGAGTCAACAGTTCATAGCAATGGAAGACAGTAAAAGCAAAAAGGGAACCTTAACAGCCTCTTGTTTTATTGAGACTACCAGGGTTAGAGCAGTGCCAAACTAATCAGTGTACTAGTTTAGTAATCACAGGCCCATAACCCCAGCATCACACACTCTAGATTCAGCCACCTCTGAAAAAGCCCCACACCTATGACCACATGAGGCTTTGGGGGGATATCTAGACCCAAACCCTGACAGTAATCTACAAGGAAAGGAAATGTATTTCTCACAGTTCTGAAAGGAAATCCAATATCAAGGGACTTGAATCTGGTAAGAGCCTTTCTGTTCTTACAACCCGTAGCAAAAGTAGTCAGGGAAGAGAGCATATGAATGTAAGAGAAAAAGAGCAAGAGAAAGTTGAAAGCTGATTTTTATAAAAACACTCTCACCATAGTTAACTCACTCCTACCATAGCAACATTAATTCATGCATGAGAGCAGACGTCTAGTAACTTAATCAACAACTAAAGATTCTACCTCTTTCATCATTGTTATATTGAAGATGAAATTTCTAACACATTAATTTTAGGGGATAAATTCCACAGCAGTGTGGATCTCAAACTAGCTCCACATGCTAACTGGCACTTAGATTCCACTAAGACTGCTGTTCAAAAGACCAATGAGGAAGAGCTCAGCTACAGCCCCCTAAACTGCTAAATAAATAAGCAACCATGTCAAGGGAAAATTAAACCCCTTGGGGCTGACCCCAAAGGAGCTCAGACTAATGAATTGCCTGCATAGTATTCAAAATAATTATCTTAAAGAACCCCAGTAAGTTACTAAGAACACACATGAGCAACTAAATAAAATTTAAAAAAAATACATGAATAAAATTAGAAGTTCAACAGAGATACAAATCGTAAAAAATAAAGAAAAATTCTGAAGCCAAAGAATGGAGTGACTAGACTAAAAATATTCAATAAATTTTCAACAGTAGATTCATTCAAGCCAAAGAATCCACAATCTCAGATATAAACTTAAATATCACATGGTTTTTTTATACATGAGAAACCTGAGGTATAAATAAAGACCAAAATAAAACCTAGATTGTGGGAAGAGGGACAGAGGAAAATGGAAGTGTATGAAAAAAGAACATGTGTTATGTACACACACCAACTCCTCATGATGAATGCAAACATTATGTATAATGATATGTAATCATTATATACTAATAATTTTTAAATAGAGAAACAAAAAGAAACAGAATCCAAGGGAGTGAAGTAAGCTTACTGAACTTATGAGACATCCTCAAAAATATATGTACTTAATAAAATATCAAGAGGAAAGAGAAAGGGAAGGTAGAAGGCTTATTTAAAAAAATAATGACAGAAAATCCAAAAAAATGCAGGGAGAGAAATGAATAATCCAATCCATAATGCCCTAAAACATACTAACTTTGCAGAATAGCAAGATAAATTCCCAGAGACATATTATAATCAAAATTTTAAAAGTTAAACACAGAAAATTGTACATGCAGCAAAACAAAAGGAACTAGTCACAAAGGAACCATCACAATACTATTAGTGGGTTTCTCTTTCTGGATAAAAAGGAAATAAGATGACATGTTGAAATACATTATTGAAAGTACTGAAAGAAATAAAGAAGGAAAAAATAGTCAACCATTAATACTTCACCTGAAAAACTTTAGAAATGAAGAAGTAAAGATTTTTCAAGAAAAACTGATGATGTTCATCACCACCTGACCTGATCTAAAAGAAATTATGATGTGCATTCAAGTTGAAATGAAAGAATGATAAATAAGAAGATAAAAGCATATGAAAATGTCAAACTTCCTGGTTAAGGCAATCATATAGGCAAAGTATCAATAATCTACTATTGTAATAGTGGAACATAAACCATTTTTGATGCCAGTATAAAAGTTAAAATGCAAAGCAGAATTAAAAATAACTTTAGCTTTGATCACTGTTAATAGAACCTATTAGAGATAAACGGTACCATGATAATATAATATTTGTACGTGGGCACAAGAAAAATATGGAATGTCTTATGCAACTTAAATTACTTGCTATTAACTTCAGTAGATTATGAAATCTATGAGTTTATGTAAGCCTCATAGTTATGACGTAAAATAAAATATAACAGACTTACAAGAGATAAAGACAAAAAATCAAAACACAATGCTACAACACACACATCAGGTCACAAAGGAAGGTAGGAAGGCAAGAAAAGAGGGACAAACAGTTGTAAGACAGAGAAAACAATTTACAAATTGGCAAAAATAAGGCCCTTTCTCATTAATAATTAACTTAAATGTAAAATGGATTAAATTTTCCACTCTAAAGGTAGAGTGGCTAAATGGATAAAAGAATTAAATTCAACAATGTACTACCAGAAGAGGCTTACTTTGGCCTTAAGGAAACACACAGGTTGAAGTGGAGAAAAATGTTCCCACACAAATAGCCACCAAAATTGACCAGATGTGATTATGAAAGAAAAAATAGACATTCAGTGAAAGTATACCACCAGAGGCAAAACAGGCAAGTACAGTATTTAACAATAAACAGGTCAATTTATCAAAAAGATAGCAATCATGAATATCTATGCACCAAACACACTAGCACCTAAATATGCTTTTAAAAAAATAGATTTAAATGCTATCAATATAAGAATACTAAGAAACTTTAAAACTCACTTTCAACACTGTGTACATTATTCAGACAGAAAATCTATAAGCTAATATTAAGCTTCAACTACACTTTACTACTCCTATAATATGAGTAACCACTCTCCAAAGATGCTTGAGTTAAAGAAAGGCTATTTTGCTATCCCACTGTGGTGTTGGAAGGAGGTAGAGCCTTTTAGAGATGGGAAAGTGTCACTGGGGGCATGACATTTAAGCTGATTGTGGGATTCTAATCTCATTCCCTTAAGTCTCTGTACTTTCCAACAGTTTGCTCCCCACCATTATATGCTACCTCACCAGCGTATCATGACCACAGGACTAATTGACTATGGACTGGAGCTGCTGAAACCAGGAGCCAAAATAAAACTTTTGTCTTTTTAAGTTGATTGTCTGAGGTATTTTGCTACAATAATAGGAAGCTGACTAACAAAAGACCAAATAGATTTTAACAGACATATAGAAAATGTTCCATCTAATGGTAAAAGAATATAATATACCCTCATGAAGTCACAGTTCAGAGTTCATAGCCTCAGTTGTTCATAGATTTTTTTCTTAGAATCTAACTGATAATTGTTCACAGAAATTCCCACAATTTCAGAGAAACTGCAAATATCATCCACAATTTTTTGTTGGCTGGAGGGTTGCAAGTAGCCAATCTGGTGGCATTATTCAGTTTTCCTTGCTGGTGATCAGCTGCTGCTCTGTAACTAATCATTTGCAGATACACCAGCATTTCCAGATTATAACAGCTTGCTAGACCACATGTAGCTATCTCAAATGTTCTCAGTTTTATTCTTCTTAAAGCCCTAAGACTCCTAAGATGCCACTAAAAAGTGCTACACCTTCTAAGATTTTATCAATACAGTCATTATTAAATTAAATAACATAACTGTGGGAGACATGGGATATTTAGGGTTTAAACCATAAAAATAAGCATTTATAGGCATTTTTTCTGGCCATATCTGAAATTCATGGTTTTTCACAATGCACGGGTGCTCTAGGAACATAACCCCCATGAATTTTGGGGGTCCATTGTACACATTTTTCTAAAGTGCTCTTTGAAACTTATCCAAGATAGATCATATGTTAGGTCATAAACCAAGTCTTAGCAAGTTTAAGAATACTGAAATCATATCATATATCTTTTTTACCATAATTCTATGAAACTACAAATCCAAAACAGGAAAAAAACCTGGAAAATTCACAAATATATGGAAATCACACATTCCTGAGCAGTTTCTGTCACAATAAAATAAAAAAAATTCAAAAATATCTTGTGACAAGAGAAAACTAAGAACACAACATAGTAAATTGTAATAGATGTAACAAAAGAAACTCAAAGAAGAAATTTTAGAGTGATAAACACCTATATTGAAACAAAGGAGAGATCACAAATAAAAAAACAAATATTGTACTTCAAATGGCTTGAAAAAAACAAAGTAATCAGAAGGAAGAAAATAATAAACACTATTGCAGAAATAAATGAAATACAAAAAAGAAAAACAAAAGAGTGACTCGTTGAAAACCTTAACAAAGTTGAAAAACCTTTTGTAAAACTAATAAGGGCTGGAGATTTATCTCAGTGGTTCCACAGCCTGCCTTGCAACTGCAAGGTCCTGAATTCAATCTTCAGTACCAAAAAAACCAAACAAACCAAAAAAAAACTAACTAGGAAACAGAGAAGACTCAAATAAAATTCTAAGTGAAATATAAGACTTTACAATTGACACTAGAGAAATGCAAAGGATCCTGAGTGTAGTATAAAATTTTCACAACAATAAATTGAATAACCTGTAGGGGACAGGGGAAGGGGACGTTACCAGAACCTCTGCAGTTAGTCCTGGTCTCCTGCGAGCCATGGCAGCACACGGCGAATTACAGGAAAGGTAGAAAAATGAGACCGAGAAGAAGCTGAGCTTTGGGTCTGATCAGTGCTGCTCTGGGCAGCAAAGACAAAGCCCCCAGCTTACCACACCTTTTATTCAGTACATCGGGAGAAACAAATGTAACAGATGACTTGCAGAGAGTTCAATAGTTCACATTGGGATAAACAAGGTGTAACGGAAGGCTTGCAGAGAGTTCAGTACATCTCCGGCAAACAAGATGTTAATCAGTCCAAGAACAATGAGGAACTGAGCAGATGTTTGTTCTCCCAGGATGTTTCTTGTCCTGGAGAATCACAGCATCACTGGATCACTGAAGTCTCAGTTGTGACCGGAGGCCAAACTGGAGTTATTCTGTAGCTGGGCTGTAGGCAAGAGAACTAGGCTAACCAAATGATTTTTCCCTAGAATTATGTAGCATTGCTCCCAACAATAACCTAGAAGAAATGGACAAATTCTTAGAAATATACAACCTAAAATATTACTTAAAGAAGAAATTAAAAATCTGAACAGATCAGTAACAAATAAGAACACTGGATCACTAATCTAAAACTCTCCAACAAAGATCAGCCCAGGACTAGATTGCTTCACTAATGAGTTCTACAAAACATTTAAAGAATTAATGCCAACCTCTCATAATATCTTGTAGAAAAATTAAAGAGGAGGGAAAAATTCAAAACTCAGGGTATGGGCCCAGAATTACTCTGACAGGATTTTACATACAAAGAAAATTTCAGGACTATATCCCTGATGAATATGGATACTCAAATCCTCAACAAATTAAATGTAATATTAAAAGGACAACACATTTAGTTACCAGAATTTATCCCAAAATTGGAATAATGGCTCACATGTACAAATCATAAATAGGACACACAACTTTAGCAGAATGAAGAGTAACTAATCTAAAAATCTTAATATATACAGAAAAAGCATTTGAAAATGTTAAAACAATTTAATAAAAAAAATGTTCAACAATCTGAGTACAGTTGTTTCACAACGGGAATTGATTCTAAGACACGACTATGGATGCTAAAATCTATGGCTTCTCAGATCTCATATAAAATAGCATAATATTTGCATATAATCTACACACATCATTTAAATTTAAAGTACTTATAATGCCTAACACAACATAAATGTTATGTGAATAGGGGCTAAAATCTATTACTTAGCAAGTAATTATGAGGGTAAAATGTATTTACATGTTCAGTAAGCATGCACTTTATTTTTAATATTTTCAACTTTCAACTACAAAAAACCAGTTGTGTTTCTATAAACTAATAATAAATTATTCAAAAAGAAAATGAAGAAAATGATATCATTTAAAATAGAACAAAAATGAATACATACTTAGAAATAAATTTAGCCAAGGAATTGAAAGATCTTTATAGGCAAAACTTGCTTTACTATACTTTGCTTTATTGCAATGCACTTCATTGTACTTTGCTTTCAGGTATTGTATTCTTCACAAATTGAAGGTTTGTGCTAACCCTACATCAAGCAAAGTTATTGGCAGCATTTTGTCAAAAGTATGTGCTCCTTTCAAGTCTTTATGTCACATTTTATCAATTTTCACAATATTTCAAACTTTTTATTATGATATCTGTAATGGTTATCTCTGCTCAATGATATTTCATGTTATCATTTGTAATTTTTTTGAGGTAACATGAATCATACACATATAAGATAGTGAACTTAATCAACTCATTTGTGCATTGTGTGTGTTTTGATTCTCCACTTAACAGTAGTTCCCTGTCCTCCTCCCTGTGCTTTCCTGAGATACCACAATTTTGAAGTTATACAATAATCTGTAAGTGTTCAAGAAAAAGGCCACACATCTCTCATTTTAAATCAAAATCTTCCTGAATGAGAAAGGCTTGCCACAATGTAAGATAAGCCAAAAGTTAAGTCTCTTCTGACAAACATCCAAGTTGTGAATGCAAAGGAAAAATTATTGAAGAAAATAAATGTGCTGTTCCAACTGAAGCAACCTTATTACTAATTTAAAATTTGCAGTCTGGATAGATCAAACCATCCAAGACAACCCATCAAGCCAAAGATGAATGAAGAGAAAATCTCTATTTCCAGTTCTGTGAAGCCTGAGAGAAGGAAGAAAGCTGCAGAAGAAAAGTGTAAAGTTAGCAGTGGTTGATTCATAAGGTTTGAGGAGAGATGCTATTTCTATAACATAAAAGGATAGCAAGTGCTGATGTAGAAGCCACAGGAAGTTATCCAGCTAAGATCTTTGATGCGACAATAAACAAAAGATTTGCAATGCTGCCTAAACAGCCTTATATTGGGAGATGCCATCTATATACAGTATTTCAGAGCTAGAAAGGAGAAGATCTTTGACACTGATCTTGCTATGATATTTTGGAGATTACCCTAAAAACACAGGAAACAAAAACAGACAATTAGTGAGACTCTATCAAAGTAAACAGATTCTGGACAGCAAAGGAAACAACAGGGAGGGTAGACAGCTATGAAATGGGAGAAAATATTTACAAAGCTTGAATCTGATAAGAAGTTAAAAATCAAAATTTATAAAGAATTTAAAAACTCAATAACAACAGAAAGTATCCAATTATAAAATAGACAAATTAGGTACACAAACTTTTTTTTCAAGAAAAAGTTCAAGTGATCAATAAAAATATGAAAAAATACTAAATATCATTAATGGTCAGGAAAATTCAAATCAAAACCACACTGATTTCAGCACCCATCTGTTAGGATGGCTATGATTTTTTTTAAAGGAAGTATTAATAAGGATATGGACAAAATTAAATACTTATACTGTTTGTGGGAACATAAATTAGCATAGCCATTATGGAAAAGTTTGGCAGTTTGTCCAAAAATTAAAAATAAAACTGTCACATGACCCAGCAATTCATTTTGTGGATATTTACTCAAAAAATTGAAATCAAAAATTCAAAAAAAAAGCTTGTTTTCTATGTTCGTTTCAACCTTGTTCAGAATAGTCTAAATAGACGAACAGCCTTCATGTCCAATGAGGGATGGATAAATGAAGAAAATGTGTTATACACATACAATGGAAAAAACAGGAAATCCCTTGATTTATGACAACGTGCGTGGACCTGGAGGACATCACATTCAGTGAATAATCCACAGAAAGATTAATACTGAATGACTTCACTCACATACAAAATCTCAAATAGAAGGAAAAAGTACTTGGTTAGCTACAGGGTTATGGTGGAAGGGATTTGAGAGTTGATGAAGGTATACAAAGATTCAGTTATGCAAGATAAATAAATTCAGAAGTTTTAATGTATAGCATGATGAATATAAGTAATAATACTTCAAGTTTTTGAGAGTAGTTCGTATGTGTCTTAGTTCATTTAGCTTTTTGTAACAAAGTACCATAAATTGAGTAGTTTATAAACAGCATAAATTTATTTCTCACAGTTGTGAAAACTGGGAAGTCCTAGATCAGCAATGGTGAATCTTTTAGACCTTTCAATAGTACAGAGAACTTGCTGTGGCACATGTACTGTGGGTTCACCACCATTGTGCTAGATCAAGTCTCTGACAGTGTTTGGTGAAATCCTGGTTTCTGGTCAAAGATCATGCTTTATAGTTGTGTCTACATTTTATAGAAGACACAAAAGCGATCCCTGTGTTTATTTTGTAAGAGCATTGATCTCATTTATGAAGGTTCTGCCCTTGTGACCTAATCACCTCCCCAAATGCTTCACCTTTTTTTTTTTTTTTTTTGGTTCCAGGGATCGAACTCAGGTCCTTGTGCTTGCATAGGAGGCGGCAAAACCACTGAGCTAAATCCCTGGCCCAAAGATTTTTTTTTTTTGGTACTTGAGATCGAACTTGGGTCCTTGCACTTGCACAGCAGGCAGCGAAACCACTGAGCTAAATCCCCGGACCTCTTAATACCATCACTTTGGGTGCTAGGATTTTAGTGTGTGAGTTTTAAAGAGACACAAACTTTCAGAGCATATCGGCCTGCCCTAGCTTCCCCAAGATTCTTTTGCATGTGCAAAGTGCATTCCTGCCATCCCAGTTGCCCTTACATTTTTACTTATTCTAAAATCCAGTCTCATCTAAATATCACTTAGATCAGATTGTACCCAAGTTACAATTCATTTAGCAAAAACTTCTTTTGCTGTGAGCTTGTGAAATCAAGCAGCAGGAGCTGGATAGATACGTTCATTCCAAAAAGAAGAAATTGGAAAGAAGATAAGAATGACAAGTCTCAAGTCCAAATTTCAATAAGAAAAATGACAAATTGAGCTACACAAAAGTCTTCTTTGACTCTAATTTCCATCTTCAAGGCAAATTAGGGTGAAGGTCCTGCCTCCTACACGCACTAGGGTGAGAGTTGGGACTCAATGCTTGAGGGCAGCACCATTCCCATGGCCTTACTCTACACAGCTCTGGTAATGCTCTCAGGTTTGAGGCTCTTCCAAGGTGGAAACACATGCCAGCAGCTCTACCAATGTGAAGTCTCCAGGGTGCCCCACCCCTAAATTCTAGGGGCATTGCTTTAATGAGGTTTCTCCGGGGTTGTCCTATCCTATGGCAATTATCTGCCTGAGCTTTGTGACTAAGTGTACCCTTTGAAATCTAGCTGCTTATTTACAATTTCAGTTTGAGAAATGGGAAGAAAATATTTAAATGGGAAGAACGAGGGATGGGGGAAGAGGAAAAGAAGGAAGGGAAAAGAAAAAAAGAATAGGAGGAAAAAATGGAAATCGCTTTTATAAATGAGGGGAAGAGAAGTAGAAGGGAGGGAAACGGAATGGGAAAATAAAGAATCAAGAAATATCATTCACAGGTACAAATTCCCTATGATAAATGTTATCATTATGTGTATCTAAAATATATGAATAAAATGAATTTTTTTGAAAAGAAATCCAACCGCTCTCATAGCTTTGGTGAAGGCAGCAATGCCTGGAAGCTATACCTGGGTAGAGAGGAAGTATGGTGATGAAGGGTAAGGAAACGGAAACATGTCAAAACGTGGTGACACACAGCAAGCAGAAAAGTTTGAACAGCACCTGCAGCCCCTCTTTTGAAATCATTCTTTTACCACCATTCTGCTATCCAATTCTTTTTCATTTGACAATTTTAGATGCTTCATACAAGTGAAATTATACGAGATTTGTTTTTCTTATATATTCCTGACTTATTTCATCTTGCATAGTATTTTTAAGGGTTATCCATGTTTCATATTTCCTCATTTCCATCTTTTCAAAAGCTGAATGATACTTCGTTGTATGCACACATGTGTATAGGGGTTTTCTGTATAAATTCAATGTGCAACTTGATGACTTTCTATTTGTGTACATTGTAAAATAATAATGACAATAAAAATGTATATATCTACATATATCTAAATATATATGTAAATATATATGTAAATATATATATATATATACACACACACATATAAAGCCTCACATGGTCACCAAATGTGTTTGTATATGTATTATATAATATACAAGATGAATCTGTCCTACAATATTGTACCCATAGTTAAAATAGACTACTAAATCCAAAATTAATTTTTAAACTTTCATCTTATTTGACCTCTCTACAGTAAGGCACATCTGTCACATTTGATCTAACTGTTCTTTCTTACTTACTCATTTCTGAGATGTGGGTTTGCTTACTTACAGTATGTCATTGTGTTTTAGTTTCCTTCTCCCTCACTGTTCCTCTTTCACAGTGTTCTTTGCAGGATCTTCCTCATCAATCTCATTTTTTTTAAACAATATTGTAGCACCAGGATCAGTTTGAGTCTCTTTTCTATCTACACTCAGTTTCTAGGTGATATTTTCCTCTGTCACATCTTTATTTACTACATCAGTGCTACTAATTCACAAATTGATGTCTGAATCCCAGACCAGTCTCCTAAACTCTTCCAATTCTTATTAAATTAATGAGTATGTTCTTAAATCATTGAATATTCATAGGAGAGTCATGATTCAAGCAAAAGATAATACTTATTTCCTTATATCATTTAAAATTCTCTGATTATGTCTAAACCAGAAGCCTAGATCAAATTTACTTTAGAAGCGACTCCATTACTTTAAGTGGGCTGTGTGAAATAACATAACAAAGTTTATTACTTAAATAATTAAAGATAGGGAGGATCCTTGCTTTTGCTAGTGATTTATTGCCTTTATATAAATATGAAAACTTCATGTATTCAATAGAAATTCTACTTCCAGTTTTCAGTGTTGATCTTTTCAGAGACTAGTGATACACAGTACTTTATGCTCCTTGCTACAGAGCAACAGTGAGGTACAGCTTGCTCCCAGTCAGCCTTGAGATCACAGGAGTGAACAACAAATGCTCCTGTATATCAATCTGACAAGCTATGATGGTTAGTACGTAAGGTACAGTGCATACCACTTTAGGATATTTTCAACTTAACAGTGATTCACTTGGAAGGAATTGTTCCTAACCTGTTAATAGTAAATAATGAAGCTAAAAACATTGTTTTGAACTATTACACAAATCAGTAAAGCCCATTATTTTGAAAGGACAAGTTAATATCTTGTGAGAATCTTTTATTTCTTTTGTCTGGAAACAAAATCATTAGGCTTAAACATGTCTTTGGTCTTCTTTTCTATTTGCTCTTGGAGACTGAATACTCTATGATGGCACATCAAGTTTCAATGAATGAAAACCTTTGATTTTTAAAACTATTGATTTTGTGGGCTATAAGGAAAAAAGTTCATCAAGATTTTAAGGCTACTGAGATGATTTCTTTGAAATTTTCTAAAATCCAAATAATTATTTAATCCATTAAATTATAATTGAATATAAGTGAAGTCAAATATTTTGATTTGAGTTCTAATGGCCTTTGGAATCTTGGTAGTTGTATTAGTCAATTTCCAGTCACTAGGACAAAATATGCAATACCAATAATCTAAAACACAAAAGGTTTATTTTGATTCATGGTTTTCAGAGGATGCAATCCCTGTTTGGATGGCTTCAAGGCAGAAACAGCATGGTAGGATGGCATGGTGGAAGAAATCTACTCAACCCAGGGCAACTATTAAGTAGAGAGAGAAGATATATATATATCTTGTAAAAGCTGACATGCTTTTGTAAAGGCAGTGACATGCCTTTTCCAACCAGTCCCTACCTTACAGCAGATTTAACTATGAATCCATCAATGGATCATCCACTGACGAGTATATACCCCTGTGATCCAATCATCTTCCAAAATACTACTTTGAACACATGAGATATCTGTGGAACATTCTATACTTAAATCATAATAGTAGTCTCAATAAATTAGTAATTCTAATTAGTTGGATTTTATGTAGCAATATCTCTATGAGGAATCATACCACTGTATCAGTATTGATAAGTTCATAATGACACCTTTGTTTGAAACTTTCAGTTAGAGTTTCAAAACAATGCTACATTTTCACTTCTGACAAAACTGGAAATTACCCTAACAAGTGACAAATGTACACAAGCATCTACCAGAATTTCTTTTCAATATCCATTTATAGGTAAAATAAATGGAAAAAACAAATCTTTCCACGTGAATAATTACAATAAATTATTATTATCAATTTCGTCTTATTTTTATGCATGATGATTAAGTCATTAAGCATATACCATTGTTTCCTAGTCAAAGAGATTTTGCAGATTTCAACTAGGCTTTTTGTTTCAAAGACAAATGTGGCAGCTTATATTAAATTTGACCATATTTGAAATTAAATTCCCTAATAGGTACAGTATATATTCCTTACATAATAATGTGGTTACAGAGTTCCAGTGTTACGGAACATTGTAATGAAAAACAAGTTCAGATGTGTGCTTTAACTACGGCTGCAAAACTGACGAGGCTGCCTTTCTTTGAGCAGGAAGCCAGCGGTTTCACTGTTCTAGAGTTTCCATGTTCAGCAATTGTATGACAGTCCACAACAGCTGAAATTGCCCTTGCTGGGCACCACAGTAGCAGGGACTTTAGAAGTAAGTAAGAGACCATATAGCTCTCCACACCCAGCTGAAGAGTCAAACTGAACACCTGTCATAGTTTTATGAGTCCTGAGAGGGGACAAGATCTCCTCCGTGGATATTCCCAAATCTAGATTTGGCAATTAAAATCCTGCGAAGATTTCTGATAACCTTGAGCTGCAAATACCTTAAAATAATAAACTGATGATTTCCTTTATTTTCTAGAAGAATTTTTTATAAATACTTTGTTTACATTTCAGAATGTATTTATCGTTACTTTAAAATGATGAATCTAGTTTGGATCAGTTATTATTCCAAGCTATTATTCTTCAGCTGTTTCAACAGCATTTATTTGTACTAATACTAATATTTTCATCAAAATTTGCCTGTGGAACATATACACTTATTAATTTAAAATGTCACTTCTTAACATATACGGTATGAAGCTATTGTTAGCTTCTCTGTTTCAAAATGCAATCAACATATAACTATATCGATATTAGAAAATATGTGTTTTTTAGAATATATTGCTGTATAATAAAGATGATCTAATTTGTGAATGCAAAAAGAAAACCAAATATTATTCTTTATCAGAAGGATATCCATAAGTGTGTCTCGGCTTCCTTCTAGATTTTGGCCCTTTCTCTTACTTCTTTTCCACACTGTGATTAGAGTGACAACTACAACCCCAATGCCCACGTGATATGTGAAGTAGACACTTACTTCATCTTTGTTCATTTATTCTTTGGGTCAGTATATTAAAAAAGGAACTGCTTCTTACTCTTTAAAGTCTCTGGGATTTGGTTGGATCACATTTGTAATTGAACAGGCTGAATTACATCCAAGCAGCCCAAGCTGCCTCAAGTATCATTCTTTAAGTGATAAAATGTTCGGCATTCTTATTGTTTTTATTATAGTAATTCAAGGTTAAACCATTGCTGTAAATTTCATCACAGGATTCAACATTCCCCCCATTATGATTATGTGGAAAGCACCTTTGAGATCCCCTGTCCAATTTATCTCTAAGTGTCTCTTTTCTATTCTGTTTTGATGTATGACTCCCCAACCATATAAAGCATTTCAATAAAAATATTTATTTTACTATTTCAATAGAAAACTCATAGAGCTCTGTAATGTTACTGGTGGCTCACAATCTGAATAGCATTAAAACAGTATAATGTTACTGCCTGTCATTTATAAGCTAACAATCATTTGCACAAAATAGTACTATGATATGATAAAATTGTTCCTTAGAAAATTGTTAGCCACCTGAGAGCAAACTAATATTGTCTAGAATAGGAATAAGATTCTTCTCTGGAATGGAGTACATTAAGAGTTAAATGACCAAGAACTTCTCAGAAAGAAAATTATTTGATTCTGTCTGCATTATAGAAGGCAAAGATTGGGTACACATATTTGTAAGAATTATCAACTATTAAAAGCAAGAAAATATACATTTGAATTTTACCTATAGATAGCAACTAAAAATGGAAAACACCAAAAGTACATGAAAGTACAGGTATCCCCACACTTCAACCATGTACACCTAGTTATGATTGGGCTTAGTATTAGTCAAAGTATTTCGCTTTGTTCTCTCTCTTCTTCCCATCTTTATTCATTTTCCCTCTTTCCAGTTTTATGTTTTCTTTCTCTTCCTTCTTTGATTATGATGTGATTAGAAAAATCAGTAGCAAAGTTCAGGTGTTTTACTTTTCAAGGTAAATTTTATTTTTTGTATTCACAATGTATGGAATATATACATTCTACCTGGATGCCTTAAACCTTGATCAAGTTTTACCTGTACTTCTCTAGAAAGTAGACTTTATGTTCATTTTTCAATTAACATATTTTTATGGGAAAAAGAAACGAAAACAGAAAGCAAAAAGTATGCCCACTCCTAAGGAATTCTCTAAAAATCATTGGGTGAATTAATCTTTTTTCTCTGAAATTGTATAATACATTTTTGAAACTCTCAGGACCATTTTTCATTCAACTTATATATTAATCATGTAAAATTCTACCTGTTATCCTAGAAGGTAAGTTAAGCCCATGCTTTAGTAGCCATGATTGCCTACAGTACACAACACATAAATAAATATTGATTTTTTTAAATGCAGCTAATTGATGTCCTTTGTCATAACTACATTATATTTATGTCTCCAAAATGGCATACGGGGAACTTCCTCTAAAAATGAAAATTTGAGGAGGCACTAAACATACAAACACAAGTCCTCTTCCAAGTAGGTAGCGTGATCAAGATAAGACGAATCAATCAAAAAAGAAAACAAAATAATACCAAAATGCATGCATTTTCAAACAGCAGACTTGTTATACAAAATCTCAGTCTAGCTCTAGCTTTCACATTCCAGTACACTTCATTAAAAATGAACAATCCTATTGTGCTCCAGAATGAAATATATGTAAAAGTTAATTCCAAACCTAGAAGCTTGCATTTAAAATTGGAAAGGAATCCATGGAAAACAAAAATATCAGAAATAAAACTAAACAGACTAAAGGCTTAGAGTGGTAAAATCTGTATGGTTGTAACGTATGCTGCAGGTCCAATAAATTGTTAGCATCTGTAGGTAAGAATCAAAAAAGCAGTTAGCAGTTGGTTTTAGGGAAGAGTATTGTGGTACACCTTAAGCAAATGACAGCTAATGTTCACAAAGACAAAGTAAAAGAATGAGAAATTTAAGTGCTTTAAATGGTTACAAAAGGTGTTTTCAGCAGTCAGAAGGTGGAGAGGTTAAAGCAATGCTTTCAAAGTCATATGGAACTTCAGAAAAGTTGGGTTCTGCCCAGGTAACTCTAGGCAATATTCTTAACTTAAATGTTTTCATCTGTAACCCAGAATACAAATACATAATTGTCAGCCTAACATAAGAATCACCCTCATACTTAAAGATCATCTCCTACCTCTATTTCTGCAATTGGCAATCATCCAAGATTCTCTTGAGAGTTTATAAAGAAATTTTCCATCAATTCTTACTGCTGCCACTTAGAAAATAAAAAACAAATACAAAGTGTCCATGTCAAACTAAGTTGAAGATAGAAATGTAAAAGCTGCCTTAGAAAGTCCTCTCTACCTTATGAATGATTAATTTTAAAAATGAAAATGAAATTATTTTGCCCTGAGCACAAAGAATATAACTATTACTGTGCTATAAATAGCCGAGGCTGAAAGGGGAGATATGGAAGGAAAAGGACAGTGACACTCATGACATCTTTGAAAAGCCCTTTTCTTACAGGGCTCTGAATCAAAAACAGATTATTCACCGAAAGCTTTTTGATACCTTGAAGGGTTGCTTGGCTGTTTCTTTGGAAGTTATCATTCACCAGTTCACATGGATGCAACATTAGCTGTCACTCAGAGTCAAACTTAAAATTGCTGCCACTTGGATGAAAAATCAGTGTCAGGAAGAAAATCCCTTTGTAAATTCAGAAAACATATTTTCTTTAAAATGGAAAGGCTGACCATGTGATAAATGCCTTTCATATAGTGAAGAAAAGCACTTGGTACTTCAGCAAGCATGCACAAGCCCTGCAAAACCTGAAGCTCTCAGATTTTTTAATTTAGATCACAAGTGTGATTTAACTTTTCTGGGTACCGTCATAGTACTTACATCATGCATTTCTCTCCCTCATTTTTCCACTTCCTTTATTCTACTGCTTCAAGAGAAAGCAATTAAAATCTCCTGTAGGTTAGCAAATAAGGCTTTGAATTAAGATTAAAAGAGTTAGAGCTTATTTGAAAGACAGATGAAATTTGAAGTTCTTAAATATACAGAGTATGTTATAAATTCAAGTGAATTCAACAAATGTTTGTTGAACACAAAAATGTATATTTCTTTGTCTAAACATCATACAGAAATAGGAAGAAACAGACAGTAAATTGATCTTCAAAATATTTAAAAATATTCAAATGATTTAAAGTTGGTTATAAATGCCAGATCATAGCTGAAAGAAGTTTGATAGATATTTAAAGGGATGGTAGTTAAGACAAATAAATACTTATTACTGGTTTTACCAGAAATGTTTAAATGTAACCTCAACTGTACCTCAAAGGTCAAGAAGGCAATCAAATTTTATAGAATAATCAGAGTCAGTGGATTCTAAGGATGCCAAGACTTCAAAATTAGTTGTGGAAATGCAGAGAAGAAATCAGAAATATCCAAAAATATGTTAGCTTTAGATCTTACCCTTACATGCTATGCCAAGGAATCTAGATTATAAGGAAACTTTAAAATTTGGGGGCAGTGAATGTACATGAACATTGGTGTAAGTTAGGAAAGTAAATAGACTACCATATAAGGCTCAGTTAGAGAAGGAAGATATAACTATGACTGATTTGGAGATTATTAGCAGTGGGAAACATAAAAGGATAAGGCTAAAGTATGCAGTAGAGATGGAGGAGAGGTAACATATTTGAAATGCCTTTTGAGAGTATAATTGAAAAAACTGGATCCTATGGAAAGATTGATTTTAAGATTATTCTAAAATGTTAATACTAGGTTCTTATAAGAGATCTAACGTGTTTTAATAAGTAATTAGAGAAGAAAGTGGTAGTTTTTAAACATACTTAATCAGATGCTAATAAAACTTTAAGTGTTAGTAGGTTGTTCATTCATTTAGCAAAATTTTGGGATTATCTCTGAGGTGCCATACCAGTAGTAAGTATAAAGTATATAAAAAAGAAAGGATATATAAAGAAAATATTTAAGTACCTTTTAGAAACTATGTCATACAATAATTCAATTTATGGATTGTTTTGATTTCTAGAACATAGTTAAAATGAATTACCCATTGTAAACTTCTTTTTTACTTAGGAATTAAGGAATTTCCATAATTCTAAAAAAAAAACTAATTTTTTCCTAAAGGACAAATGTAAACATTAAGGATGAATGCTTCAAGTCATTGTTTTGGGTCTTTGTAAACAACAAAATGTGCAATGGATTTTAGGTACTAAAGGACAGTTCATAATTCTGACAAATGCTTTTAAAAATTATGCATTAAGAATTTGAGTAGCATGTTAGTAGTATGTTAGTAGTATTGTTAAATCCTATACTGTCCTAACCTTAAAAATGTTGATGGATTAAAATTGAAAGCAATGGTTAGCAAAATGTATACTGTTGATATTTGGTAAGTAGATTATTTTTATATATTTGATGAAACATGGAACTTTAAAGTTTTCATTGTGCACTTTCCCAGCATGATTTAATAAAACTGTAGTATGTGAATACACAAACTAGTGTAAGAGTCATTACTTTCATTAAGAATATTACAGTGAATAAATTAACCCAAAACAATAAAACCTGAGCAGTTGATATATGCAAGTCATTTACATCTTGTAGACTCATTTGGGGTAGGGAAGAATAAATGTGTTATGGTGGAAGTTTCATTAGCACTTGCATTTCAATTGACTTCAAAGCTTACAATAAGAATACAAAAGCAATAAATATCATCCATAAACAAGAATACCGTATAGGGCTGTGGCTCTTTTTTTTTTTTTAACAAGATGTTCTGTGCCATTACACTTTAATAGTCCTGCTGAATTTTCAATATGAAGAAAACTAAAGAGACCTGCTGTGGTGCCATCATTGTACTCTGCAGCCATATTTTATTCTGCTTTATTATATCACTCTGCATTCCAAGCTACTACATGATGATGCCTCATGGGAAATACCAAAGATGCTGAAGGAAAACATAAATGCAGCATAGTAACATCTTTTAGCATTCTATATCTGATGCTAAAGAGTTTGGTTTAGGAAATGCAACATAAATACTCAATGTAAGTCACATCATAATAACATGTAACATCCACTTGATTTATAAACCTGAGGATTTATGAGTAGAAACAGATAATTTAAAGGTGTTTTCATTTTGCATCTTATTAGTATCCTGGTAAACATACTGAAAGAGCTTGCTCAGTGCACTCTTGGGAGGGAAATAAAGCCAAATAGATTTCCTTTGACAGCTGGCCACACACTGTTCTACTTGCACGACATCCTTTTGGGGATAAGAGTTCCTTCTAATCCTGTCTAGATCAGTAGTATTTTTTGAAACATTTTTATTTTCTAGATCATACCAGAATGCCAGAATGAAAATTCTAGTTGTCAGTGTTGATAATGCATAGTTAGAATCTCACTAGTGATTAAAAAGAGACACAAAGAATAAAGCAGGAAATAGTAATGAGTAATAATTTCTGCATAAAAAATCTAGAGACAAATTTTCAATGTTGACTGAAATATAGCAGTTACAAGAAAAAGCCTTCTTCAATGCAATGAAGGAGTTAATCCATCCCTTGACACATTTATCACGGTGCCTCCAAAACACTAAGGACCTGCACAGTTATGTGACAAAGTCTTAGCAGAAATTCAGGGTAAGAACGATGAGCACCATGTGAACAATTTCTTTGTTCTTTTAATGATTTGTACTACAGAATAAAATTTTTGAGTACTTCAACCTGCAAGACATCTGAGACCTGAAACTAACTGGGACATGCCTCCAGGACTTGCTACTCCTCCCTTGAAAGTCTCTCTTCTGCTCTCAGGAATTCCACTTCCTCAGAGAAAGGGATCATGACTGTCCTACCTAAATTAGACCCAGCTCAGAACTTATTTTCTTTTTATCATACTGCTTAATTTTCTTCTTTTCAAGATCACAATCTGTAATGATTAAGTTCACAAGATTCTTTCCTTACTCAGCATGCTATAACTCTGTGACCAACACGTTGACTTCCAAGAGGGCAAAAGTCATGGCCTGATTTGACCTCCTCTCAAAGGCAAGCATCTTCTATTGTACGCGAAGTATAGTCAGAGTAGTCCATAATTCAGAAGGAAAAAAATAAGGAAAAAGAAGACAGCAAAGAATGAATGGAGAAACTGAAAAAGAAAAGGAAGAAGGTAGGGAAAAAGAGAGGATAATATGTGTTTCAGGCTTCTGACTATTTTATTAAACTTAAACTAATTGGTCCAAGTGTTTGACTAGAATTGTATGACTTAAGTGCCTTGAATCTCTTTTTAAATGAAACTAACCATGAGTCTCGCAAAACACTCCCAATCAGCCTGTGCCCTGCCAGCAATCCAATCCGCAGCAATCCACTGAACATGCACACACACACACACACACACACACACATACACACACATCCGCCACTCCTCTGACCTCCTCTCTGTACAGCCACCAGGTTCCACACTACAAAGATGCAGAGGACACCAGACCACCAGACCACTGTACTGGGTAAGTTGGAGTCATCTTCACCTCCCATCCATCAGGTCCGGGACTATCTTCAGGGGAAAGGCAGCTGGAACCTGCAATACAACTCTGCAGAGTTCAACCCTACAGGAGGACAGGGAGATCAACTTGGGACTTGCAGCCAGACATCTGCCTGAATCTCACAGGTCTGTGACTAGCTTGCTGAGACTCATTGACTTATATCTGCACACTGCTACCCATGTTGTCTCTTGTGAAAGCAGAGACATACCCTGAAAGAGGCCCTTCATCTTCATTGTTATGTTTTATTCCCAAAATTAGTATTATTAGTTTGCAGTTTTTTTCCTTTTCTTTTCCTTTGATCCTCTTACCTTTAATTTTTTTCCTAATCTTTGCAAATATTTGTTTTTCTCTCCATTTTTTACTTTTCTTTTCTTCTTTCTTTTCTCTTTCCTTTCTCTCTCTCTTACACTCACTCTCTTGCTCTCCCACATTGTTCATCTTCCCTTTTTGTCCCTGTTTTGGTCCTCATTCAGAATTTTTCTTTATTTTCCTATTATTCCCTTTTTCCTTCTCACCAGTGTCCTCTGGGCACAGTGCTAACCTTCCCCTATCCTTCTTCCCATCTGTCCCTCCCTCCCCAACCCCTTCTAACTCCCCATCCCAAAGGGTAAGGTTGTTATATTGAAGAGTTTATTCACTATATGTTGGGTTGGTCATCCATCTTGATTTAATTCACACAGCTAAAGGTGATAGTTTAATAACTACTACAAAATGTCACTTTTGAAGATGTACTTGATGCAATGGTGTTGCTGATTGTATCACTTGGGCTAAGGTGTTGGTATAGATCTAGTCAATGAACCTTCCTAGTATAAGGAAAATAAGATAGCCTTAGAGTCATTAGAGACTCAAAACCTAAAGAGCAGCTATATCTGGAAGACACCTCTGAGAAGCAATCATTCCATAAGGGTTCTAATTACAAGCAACAAAGATACCTACAATAAGCAATTTCAAACTATCAACCCAGGAGTTAAACCACGGACAGTACCAAAAACAAAAATGAGAAGATATTTAAGCAAGGCACAGACTCAGACTTCAACCCCACCAAGGGTAAATCCTGGGGGAAATGAGATGGAAAAGTCCCATAACCAACCACCTGGATACCCTGAACTGAAAGCATAGGAAGTAAAAAAAACAGATGAATAAGGCTCTAGAAAAATTCAAAGCAGAAATAATCTAGCAGATATCTACAGAGATGTTGAGCAGAGTGAAAGACATGATTAGAGAATCTAGAACAGAAAGAGATACAAAAAAAATAGATGAGCTCAGAAACATGCTGGAAGCCATGAATACCCATCATAAGAGAGAAATGGAATCCATGAAACAGATTCAAACAGACATTCAGGAGATTAAAAACTCCACTGAAAGTATTCAGAGCAGATTAAGGGAATCTGAAGATAGAATATCAGATATAGAAGACAGGATCATGTTTAGAGACTATGAAAACAGAGGTTTCTTAAAAGTAGTAAGGGACCATGAGAAATCAATCCAACAACTGCTAGAGGATGAAAAGAAGAACAACATAAGACTGATAGGAGTCCGTGAAAAAACAGGAGAAAGTACAATTGACATTAAAAATTGTACACAGAAGTAATAGTGGAAAACTTCCCAGACAGAGTTAGAGAATTGGACATACACATAAGTGAGGCATATAGAACTCCAACTAGCCATGATCAAAAAAA
>NW_004624813.1:6560610-6583523 GCF_000247695.1 Heterocephalus glaber | reverse complement strand
TTCTTAGAAGTTGTCAAATTTATTTCAAAAAAGATTTTTGTAATATGCTTTGTATATCCTTTTAAATTCTATAAAATCTGTGGTACTGTCTCCTAGATCTTAATATTGTAATTTAAAAAGTGTATAACTGATATTGTGTAACAGGAAGAAAAGGTCTAAAAGAGCAGGGGAGTTGTGAGGGGTAGGGGAAGGGAAAAAAGGGAAAGGAAAAAATATGAGAAGAGGAAAAAAAAATAGAAACAAGGTCTCTGCAAATAGAGATGGGTGGAGGGGGTGAAGGGAGGGCAAGGGAGGAGGAAAAAAATAAGAACCAAGATACTCATGTAAAGGTACAAGAACCCAATGACGAATGTAACTGTATTTTATACCGAAAATGTATTAATAAACTTAATGGGGAAAAAAATGAAACTAACTACCAAAATTATTTATTACCAAGACTAAATGACACAATTGTGAAGCACTTTACAAATTGTCAAGCATAATACATAGAAATTTGCAATTTATAAAGCACGGAAGAATTTTAAGGTATAATTATGATTAGCTGGGTTACTGATACATCTCTACTAACCACAATTGCGTAAATAATAATTTCATTCTGTTTTCCCCTTTATCTTTAAATATACTTAGTATAAGAAAATTGAGGGTCACTTTTGCATTTATGCAGTGCCTAGATTCAATTAATTATCAATTAACTGTTAATTTATCAATTGACCATACTCTTCTCATAGGATAATGATAATTTGTCATTCTGAATATTTAATATGAGCCCGAAGTCATTCTATGTTCTTTCTCTCTTTTTTTTGGTACCGGGGATTGAACTTGGGACCTTGTGCTTATGAGGCAGGTGGAGGAACCACTGAGCGAAATTCCCAGCCCCGTTCTTTCTATCTTTAATCTTGTTTAATCTTTACAGAATCCTTTAAGGTAGCAGCTAATCATTTTTATCTTTGTTTTACAATGAGGAAATAGAAGCACAAGCTGATTAAATAATTTCCTGAAGGACTCAATCCAATAACAGACAGATACTGAGTATGAAGATGATGGACCAGCCCTCTTCTCTTGGGTACTGCAGACCCCTTAAAGGAAATAAACATGTGATTCTGGTATCAGCCTCTGAAATTGCTGCTATAGATAGATCTTGAATCCAGGATTCTATGAAATTAGTAGCCCCAGGATAGTTCTCTTTTGCATACTCAGTAAGCATATAGAACAGAGAGAGTGGCAGAGGGATCCCAGCATTGAAAAGTGTTCAAAATGCTTTTTACAAAACATTTTTAAAAATCTTGGTGTTAAAACTGATATTTTCCTTACTTTTCCAAAAGAGCAAGCATTGCACTTAGAAATTCTCAAAGTGGAATTAATGTGTATTAGAAACCGTAAGGAGCTCCTATATACTCTCAGGTTTTTATCATCCACCCTAACTTCTGATACCTATACCTGTGAACCTAATGCCTTAGTACCAGTTAGTGAATACACTTGCCAAAACATGTGTTATGTATCAGTGGAATATAGTGAAGTTTTAACCAGTTGAGAGATTCATGTGAGGAGCATGGCAGGAAGATTAAGAATGGAATTTTTCTGTGCTGCTCAAATATAAATTTTTCACTGTTTCCAAGATTGTTACCAGAAAAATTGTTCTGTCAATGAGATATAATAATAATATCAGCTTGTGTTTATGAAGGGTCTACTCTGTATTTATCAGACACTTTGAAAAGTATTTTTAACATAAATTTATATCAAGCTTTCTAACTACTAATCTACAAAATATATACTTCCTTATCATTTCTTTCACTTCATTTTTGTGAACAAAATATTTCAGAGTTACAAGTCTGTGAAAGGTGGATCTGGAATATGAAGCCATTCCTACCTCAATTCAGTGCCAAAGGGCTTATATCCATGTGCAATCTTGTCTTTTTAGGAACCTGAGAATATCTTCCACTGCTACCTTACAATGCCTCTCCCACGGTGTGTGTTCAATGTATACACATACAGAAATACACCCACACATCCTGCTTCTCTCTGGTACTGCTGTCAAAATTATCAACGAGTCCTTAGCTCTGTAGAATGGGAGACAGACTATTCATGAGTATTGTCCAGCGTAGGTTTAGACTTTCCTAGGACTTCACTAAAATTTTTTCTAGCGTGAACAGACTTTCATCATATGTAGCATTATAACACGCTCTATATTTAAAGTTTTCAGAGAGTGTGGAACTGAACATTTCAAGTTCCTCAGCTTTCACACATGTTTTATTTTCTATGAGTACTGACAGATATGCTAATATTTAACTAACATCCCTATTCTGGCAGACAAGCCACTAGACTTGGCAGCACAATCATTACCTATTCTACTGAAATCTCCCTTTTTATTATCAACTAGCATTTTTCCTGTTCTTCTCCTACTTTGTTGTAAGAGCTTCTCATGAACTTGGAAAATAAATAATTAAATTTGGTAAGAATTTAGTATTTGGGCTGGGGATTTAGCTCAGTGGTTCCGGCGCCTGCCTTGCAAGCAGAAGGACCCGAGTTCGATCTCCGGTACCAAAAAAAAAACAAACAAGAATTTAGTATTAAGTGAGAATTAATAAGATAACAGTGTCGGAAATAGTGTATTATGGGTTAGAAGTGAAGGAAAGCATGGTCAGATCTTTAAGACATTCAAAGCACTTTTGGATAAGATAAAAGTAATGTTAATGCACACAAATTCATAGATTCTTCATTTCTCACTTCCAATGCCATTCTTCAAGAAAGACCTCTGCAGTATGACTGTTGAGGATCAATGATATCTTGATTTTCACCCTTCCTAAATGCCCTAATTAAAGGAAGTGTAATTCTAAAAAATTACTTAACAAAAGTGCTACATATTTTAATTATGATCTGAAATTGTGCAATAATATTGTAATTTTTAAATGCTTTTCCTAGAAAGTTTCCACTATTTAGTAAGCAACGAAATATGTAGCCCTGGGAGGATTTTTGTATCTATAAGACTTGTGTAAACAACACATATTGGCAGCTGGGTACTAAATATTCCCCTTTTATAGAAGTGGAGTAGGGATGCAGAGAATGTACTATCCCCAAATACCATATCCAAAAGACTGTACTGACTATAAGTAAGAAGTTTGGAAGATGCCACAAGATTTTAGAAGGGAGGAAACTTTTAAGATTGTATGTTATATTTTAGGTACCATCCTATAAAATCATTTGCAAGTGTTTCATTAACACAAGAGAATGAAAAAATTTAAATTTCACTGAATTTAATTCAGAGAGTGTAATAAGCTAGAAATTTCAATTCTGATAAGAATCTTAATATTATAGTGTGAAGTAAACATTTCTCTTGATCCCCAATAATTAACTACTGCATATAATGCTGAACAATCAGAATCAGAATATTTCTGATTGATTTTACAGACAGTAAAAGACACATCTGCTCTTAAGATTTTTCACTAGGAAGTAGTTACTGAAGAGGACTAGAATATTTTTGAACTTCACAAAAGTAAAGGTTGCATTTTTAAACTAATGTTTATTGAATGCATAAAAGGTTAAGCTATGCTTCACATTTTCATAAGTAGATCTTAATCCCCTTTCATTCTCACAATGAGGTAGCTGCTTCCCTTTATTATGTGGGGAAGGGAGACTCAGAGAGGTTAAGTAAACTGCCAGCAGTGTACAGCCAGCATGGGGCAAATCTAGAATTCAAATTCAAGTTTGCTAAATTCACAAAGCCTATGTTCTTAAATCATCACTCATTAATTCTTCTCTGCTTTCTTTGGTAATTTGCATTTATATTAGGGGACTAAAGTACTTCAAAACTCATTCAGATTTAATAAACTACAACAATATCAAAAGCAAAGAGTATTTACAGGAATTAGAACTAAAAACAGAATATAACTAATGAACTAATCTTTGCTTTTATGTTCATTTGCTTCATAATGGTAAGGGGAGACCAAATTGCCTTCAACTTCAAGATTAAAAAGGTTGGCTTTTTCTATGTTAAGATCTTTGCTCTTCCTCAATGATAAGTGTAATATCTCTTATTAGAGCCAAATTCCACCTTCTCTCTCCAGTTTTTAACTTTAAATCATTCCACACAACATGGAGGCATTTTGAATCTGGATTTACTAAGAAAGTTTATATTTTAAATCAGGTCAATAGAAAAAGCTGAAATCAGCAAGAATTTTTACAGATTGTTCAGACTCATTGTAGCCGTGGGATAATATACTACACATCAAAAGTCCTAGACCCAGTTTTAGCCAGCAAAACATTTCAGAACCAGTGCAACAAAGTGCTTAAAGGTAAACCAGTCCTTAACTTGCTTCATTCCATTCTAGCAATGTGTGATAAATTGAAAAAAAATCAAGGAAATAATTCATTAGAATGAAAGTTCTCACTCCAAATAACTAATACGTATTCAGACACCAGATACCTGCCTGAAAGAATACAGAAACATAAAAGTCAATGTAACTCTGCTCACTGCATAGATGAGGAATTGAAGTATAGTCACAAGAAAGCATGCCTGACAATAGCAAAAACTTAAAATGCCAGATAAAGAGCAGAGGAATAAATAATGTTCTGTGACCTGAGAGTAGAAACTGGAGAATAAGGCTTGCTAAAAGAGATTGCATTTGTACCAAGTTTAAAGGAAGACATTTTTCTTGGATGAAACTATAGATGAGCAAGAAAAACCATAGATGATTCAAGAAACACCATTTTATTTTTCTACATACATTTTAAAATCTCTTAGTTCTTAAAATGTTATCCTACCATTTTTATTTTAATTTGGATCATATTAAGTATAGCTCAACTTAAGGTAAATGTATATTTATAATTTCCTGTCTCAGTAAGAACATGATATACTTTCTCTTCACTCCTGTATGATTTCATCAATCTCTATATTGATTTACATTTTTCATTGTCTAGGTCTTGATCATTCTTTTTTTTCAGTCCTAGGTAGTTCATCAGCCTGTTGTTATATAACAGAAAGTTTTTTTCTTTAGTTAGAATTTGAACCTTCTTTCAAAATATAAAGCCAATTTGTTACCACAGGTCTGGCATGCATTGGTCTCATTACAGGGACTCTTCCCAGGTTCTTGCTGTCCTAAACAAATTGGACAAGTGAAAAGGTAGCAAGGTTTTATGTTCATTAAAGGTAGGAAAATAAGTATGCTCTGCAGAGTGAGTGCTGACCACTGGGAAAGCTTATGGTTACCAGGAGGTCAGTGGCTGACAATTTTGTATGCCGCATTTTCAGTCTAATGTCATATCTCAGTCATTCCATAAAAAAACTTGCTTAATCTGTCAGCAGAATTGAAGATAGCACTTTCTGGTTGTTCTTAGGTATAGGTCTTGGGAATTGTTGTATGCCTTGGATCTCCGTGATTGACAAGTCACACCCATCTGCCCTGCTGACTGGCTATACCCCAATCTCCTGCCTCAAACTGATAATGTTCTGGTATACCTTACTGATTTATTACTTTTCATAATAATTCTGTTTATTATCTTGTGTTTTCTAGATAGTCATGTTATTACATCATATTATTTAGAGGTAATGATCATTTTATATTTGACTCCCTAATTTCTAGTTCTCATTTTTCTTTCTCTTTACTAACTACACTGAACAATGCTAAATAATAATAGTTTAAAGAACATTTCTATCTTCTTCCTTCTTTTAAAAGAAAATGTTTATGCTAAAATAATAATGTGAAGATGAGCAGACCAACTAGACTATACGGGTAAGAAATGTGAAGGAGGGAGAGTTCCATAGGAAAGTGATTATATAATGAAAGCGTAAGTTGAGGAAATTGGACACTCTTGGAAACACCTGGTTACATTAAAAGTTTATTAATGGAGAAACAATGTGAGGCAGCAAAGAATGATTTTAAAATAGTTGAATGTGGTATGAAGTATGTGAAAATGCAAACTAAGAGGGATGAGGAGGAACCAAATATAATTAAACTATGGCTAATAATTAAAAAGGGATTAAATTTATAAATTGATTTTGATAGTAGTCAAGAACATAAAAATTTTTAACTATAAAATAATGTGACATTCATTTATAGTTAGTGGACTCAAGCTCTTTGGAGGCATTCAATAGCAATTCATTGTTTCATCCATATCCTTTCTATAGGGTATTATTTTAGTTCTGAAGAAATTCAGATATTAAAATCTTGGCACTCCTTTCCTTGGAATTAACAATGTACTAGAGTAAATATAAATTGAAGTATACAGGATAAATGCCAGTAATGGTACAAGACAAGTGCTCAGAAGAATAAATAGGCAAATCAATCAGAAAAGATTTGTGTTGGGTATGAATTTGTGTATATACTTAAAGAAGAGTGGGCTTTCATTAAGAGTTTGGAGTAAAGGTCATTTAATATAACACAGAAGTATGTCTAAAAGCAGGGCATGGCTGGCATAAATGAGGCCAAATATTTTGCAAAAGATTAGGCCAAAATTATTACAAAGTTAAATCAGGATACATTATGTAGAACTTTTAATAACTAAAAATAGTTTTGGAATTTATTCTTTTCAATGTAAATGGAGAAACACAAAGTTTTGTGAGCTAGAAGACACAGTTTATTGATTGATTAATTGATTGATTGGCAGGAAATAAGAAAGGATGGATGAGACCAGAGAGATGTCACTGTTTGTGGCATAATTTCAAAATGTTATCTAATCTTATTTTGCCTCCTGTCAGTGTGATAGATCTTTAATATCTATTTTCTATTAGTACTTCAAATTCTGTAAAAGAATATTTAACTTATCCAAATATTAAAAGGAAGGACAACTGAAAACTGAAAATTCTCACTTTTATATCTCATGTCTTTGTGTGGCAATAGTATCATTATTCAAGTGAATTCTTAAAGTTAATTGGTGAGTTTCCTATTATTTAATGCAAAGAGTTCTCTTTATAAAAATCTTTCCAATGCAATTTGTAATTCATAATTTAAGATAAAAATCATTAACCTATGATACTTTAATTTCTAATATTAAACCATGATCTTTATATATTGTTGGCCACATAAGCACTCTGACTAGAACTGCAAGTGAAAAAGAATTCACACTTATATACAATCTGAATAATACCTTTATATTTTTAATCAAAGGAAAAACACAAAGCTATTTCCAGAAAGTATATGGTTGCTGTAGCATGAACAACATTACATCCCAAAGAAATAATTCATATATTTTTAGTTGCTTCTGTTAAAATTAAGACTAAAGAATACAATGATTCATTTGATAGTCAACAGTGTGAAAGAATAAAGGCACTCCCTCTGTGTCCCTGCTCAAGTATGTTTGGAAGGGAACACAGGGGTGAAATCAAATTTGGCTTTTTATGTACTCTATAGTCTTACATGAACCATGACTCATGAAAACGAAAAGCAAGTGACTCCAACTTTCCACAAATTGAGGTCGCTTTACCCATGGCAAATGATATTGGGGCTCTTCAGGATTCATACCATGTTCAGAGAGCAGAAGTGATGAGTGACCCAGACACATGCCCCCCTCCCCATGAACAGATAAAGTTACAAACAGGATTGTTTGTTCTTTTTTCCACTGAACATAGCTTATTCTCAGTGAAAATCCAAAGTATTACATGAAAATTTCATTTGTGTGCACAAGAAGCTTTAGATATATTTAAAAAGGAAGAAAAAACACTCTTCAAAGGTTCTTTTTCTTTGAAACAGACAAAAAGGAAAGGTGAATTCATGAGGACTGTTCAAAGAAACCATAATCTCAGTAAAAGGGGAAAAATGAAAATATGTTCAAAGCCATCTTTGTTTCTTCAGAAATATTTTACAAATGGAATCAAGGGATATTTGCTTAGAGCAAGAAAGGCATACTCACCAGAGAGTGAAAATGATGTACCTGGATGTTTATAGAAAGGCATTTCTCATCTCCACTAAATTTACTTTACAGAATATTGAGCTTGCAAGATTAAGGTGAATAATTATTAAGTTTTAGCAAATGTGCATCCTGAAATGCAAGAACTTTCTACCTGATGTACATTATAAAGTATATTTTGGAAATATCTAAGAAAATATGACTCTACTTAATATAGTAATGTAAAAATTTATGAACAGAGTAGAGAAACACACTCACTTCAAAAACACTGAAAATATCACTAGCCAGAGAAACCAACTAATGTCTCATCAAAATTTTCAATTAACTTGTGGTCATTGACACTACTACCGAAACTGATGCTGGTCTTATGCTGAAATATAGTAAGATAATAGAATTACCAGTTTTGTTGTTTCACATGTCTAACTAATATAAAGGTATTTTTGCATTCACATAGAGCATATTTATTTGTTTGTTATTTTTTCTTTTAATTCATGAAGGGAGAATTTACTGAAAGCTGGTAATGTTTGGTTGGACAAGAGATTTTTAAAGATGGCTGACACAGAGATGATTTAACATAGGAAGAAAAATTTATGTGTACAAACAAGAGAATGGAAGCAGTTTTGCAAGTGGGGCAATGACCCCCATTCTTATCCAGTCTAAAGAGCTGGTGAGGAAATCCTCTCAGGCTTGAGCGTGGGAAAGAAGACAAGAGCCAGGACGTTATTCTAAATCACAAACCCCTGATCTTTGACTAAAAAAGTGTCTGACAATTAGGTCAGTGTTATCAGAAGCATTTGTTTATAAGAACCCATGTATGCAGTCTTGTTATGCACTATTTAGATGAGTTATTTCCATGAAGATGTAACTTCTAGAAGCCACAATTTCTTCATCTGTAAATGAGAATAATAATATCTACCTCTCAGAGCACTTCTGAAACTACTAAGTATTATTTACTAGTAGGTGAGAAATTGTACATAAAATATGTATAGATATTGTGTATATGTGTGCATATATAAATATATATGATGTTATCATCCTCAGTATCTCAAAGAAAATATATTATATACATGTCCAGAAAACTGCTTCAGTATTAAATACTATGAGGAATATACAAATATAAATGAAGTACCATACAGTTTCTTTCTTCAAGGATCTATATTTGCACTTTTTAGTTGATTCATTTAATTAAAGTAAAAATCTAGGTCCTATTTTTTAGCACCTTTTTTATATAGTTCAGAAAATAAGGCAAAGTCTAGTAAAAACAATAGTAATCCATTAAACAACGTACGATATCTTCTGAAATGTGAGATCGAGGGAATAAGCGCTATTTGAAGAAAGATGCTGGGTTATTCATGAATGGCTTGAGTGATAATTTAAAGGAATAAGAATACATTTTTTTGTATGGTGTAGTGAGTATTAGGCTTAAGTGTAATGGATGGATCACAAGTTTCAGAATTTTTGGATGTCTTTATTAAGATATGCTGCAATTTGCTTCAAGTATCTTGAAATTGACAACCAGATACATGCAGTGTTATTATTTATTGTTGACACTATGATTGAAGAATGTTTAAAAGGAGTTTGAGACAGTTGACACCAAATCTGACAAAAATAAATGAATGCATTGAAGAAGGGAATGACTGTAATTGTGGAGGTCCATGAGGAGTATTCTAGTCTGTACTCTCATAAAAGCACAGAACTTCATTTTTTGTGAAGGGAAAAGAAAGTTACAGGGGAATAGTAACAAGTGTAGATTTTGCAAAGCAATAGGAATGGCAGCAAAAGAAAACTTTAAAAAATCAGACAATCCAAATTTAAAGACCCAATTCAAAACTGTACATCTGAAATGAACAAACATTTCTCAGACACAGAAGTGAAAGCAGTAAATAAACATATGAAAAAATGTTCAACATCACTGGTCATTCGAGAGACACAGATGAAAACAACACTGAAATCCCATCTCACTCCAGAAAGAATGGCTGCTATCATGAAATCAACCAATAACAAATGCTGGCAGGGGTGTAGGGAGAAAGGAACACTTCTTCATTGTTGATGAGAGTGCAGACTGCCGCCACTGTGGAAATCAGTATGGAGATATCTCAAAGAACTAGGACTAGAGGTCCCATTCGACCCAGCTATTCCCCTGCTGGATATCTTCCCAAAAGAATTAAAAGACTCATACCACAGTGATATATGTGTACACATGTTTATAGTGGCACGGTTTGTAATAGCCAAAACTTGGAAATAGCCCAATTGCCCATAAACTGGAGACTGGATAAAGACAATGTAAGATATATATATACACACACATATATATATACATATATATATACACATATATATACATATATATATACACATATATATACACATATATATATATATACATACACATACATATATATAAAAGGAAGTACTACTTGGCCACAAAGAATGAGAAGCTAGAGATATTTATAGCTAAATGGATGCATATTGAGGCCATACTCTTAAGTGAAATAAATAGGACACATGTGTAAATACCGAATAGTTTCTCTGGTGTGAGAAACTGAAACTGTAAATAAAGATCAAAATGTATAACAGATAATGTGAAATAAGAAAAAATGTCTAAAGGGGAAGAGGAAGTGGGAGGGATAGAGGAAAGGAAAAAATATGAGAAAATGCAAACAAAGTCTTTGTAAATAGGGAGGGTGGAAGGGTTAAAGGGAGGGCAGGGAAATGAGGAAAAATAAGAACCAAGATACATCATGTAGGGCCGGGGATTTGGCTCAGTGGTTCCGCTGCCTGCCTTGCAAGTGCAAGGTCCCGAGTTCGATCCCTGGTCCAAAAAAAAAAAAAAAGATATATCATGTAAAGGTACAAATTCCCAATGATGAATGTCATAGTATTGTATACCTAAAAAGTATCAATAAACTTAATAAAAAATTTTTTTAAAGGAAGTAGAATGGGTTGATGGAGTGCCTAGAATGGAGCTAGCACTTCACATAGTTCTGCTTCATTTATCTCTCTTAGCAGTTATATTGGATAGGAAACTGAAGTACAGGGTTTAATATCTTAACCATAGTTATATAGGTGACAAGTGATAAAGCAAAGATTCAAATACAAGCTTTTCTGAATCTACCTTCTTTGTAAAAATATTTAATTCACTAATAAAAGTTATGTATATTCAAAGTGTACATCATGGTTCAATATAGGGGTTTTCATTAGCACATTAAAATCAATATTTTATCACCTTTATCACCACTCATATCTAACATTTGTGTGTTGGGGGTATAAGGGCACTTAAAATCTACTGCCTTATTGCTTTTTGGTAAAAAATACTGCATTATGAGCTCTAGGCACACTGTGTACATTAGATGTTCAGAATTTAACCATCTTATCTCTGAAATTTGTGCTATTTGATTTGTAGCTCCTATTTCTTTCACTCCCCTTCCCCTGCTAACCACCATTACACTCGCTACTTCTACAAGATCAATGTTTGAGATTCCATACCTAAGTAAGATATCACATTTCTGTTGTTCCTGCTTACATAATTTAATGTAATTTCCTCCAGCTTCTTCCCTGTTGACAAAAATGACAGGATTGTCTTCTTTTTTCTATGGCTGGATAAAGTTCCTTCTGTGTGTGTGTGTGTGTGTGTGTGTGTGTGTGTATCACACTTCTTTTATTCCTTCATCCATTGATGGGCACATCCTGATTTTGTATCTTAACTGTTATGAATAATGCTACAATGAACATGTGAAAACAGTTATCTGCTTGAGATATTGATTTTATTTCTTGTAAATCTGTATCCAGAAGGATCCTGAACCCCCTTTTAACTATTCAGAGAGAAAGATGGTGAAAACAGTGCTATATTCAAGGTTCATAATAGGAAATACAGGATTTACAGTAAAGAAAAATACCACCATGCTTAGTTTAAAGTGATGAATAAAGAACTATCCACTGCAAAATACCTTGAAAAGAGAAGGTGGTGAGGGTTAAGACTTAGAGTCAGATTTGGAATCCCACATTTTATAGAGAGAGAAAGGCTCTCTTTTTCAATTAATTTCAAAGAATAGTATAGCTAGATGGGTGCAGTAATGAGGACTGGAGCAAGTCAGACCCAGTTTCATAGGCCAGGTTGATTCTGTTGTGGCATATAAAGACGAATACAGAATAGATGATGATTAAAAGTGTTTGTAAACATTTTGTGTTTTGAAAATACTTTCCCACATATAATGAAGAAACTTTCAGATAAGGAAAAATGTTCAACAGGACAGCCACTCTTTATCACCAGTTATGAGAAATGAAGAACACAGGAACCATAACATTTGCTCAGAGACAAATGTAACAAGTGGCAGAAACCAAAATGAAATGTCATTGGCTATTTCCCAGTTAATTAATTTACTCCCCTGTATCACACTATCTCTCATATACATGTGTTCCCCTTGCCACATCAGATATTTTTTTTATTTGCAAATTGCTTTCTCTTAGAACACTTCTGTGAAATTATAGAAATAATATTCATAAAATATTTAAGCCTCATGAAAAGTAGAAATGTGCTTTATAAATATTAAATAGTAGGTGACTAGGCATATAAAACAGTTATGTTTTATGTTGCTACCCATGATTAAACATATTTTGAATTTACTGGTCATTTCAAGTTCTACTTATTTTTAAATCTAGTAGATGGCAAGGCCCTCTCTTAATGTTGCCCTTTGTGTCACATCCTTCTAGCCATGATGTCTGTATGTTATATTGCCATGAATAAATGCCAGAGATAAGAGTCTTTAAAAAAGATTGTATTAATTGGAAACCAGGGAAAGAAGAGCAGTGAAAAAGAATGTTGTAAGGATATTTTAAATCCAAGAGAAGAACTGGTGTGGCCGGTTGTTGGGAACAGTCTGTGCAGAGGAAGCAAGGCTCCTAATGAGGATGGATGTCTCACCTAAGTGCATATGAAATGGCAGAGCAAAGAAGAAATTGTGATGCATGTAGAGAGCCTTTCCTTTGAACGATGCCTGTTATACAACTACGTTTGAAGCCAGTAGAAAGCATTCTTCTATGTACTGTACAATAAGTAAAGTAGCATGATGGAAAAAAATATCATCAAGCTATAAGAGGCTAGAAAATGTGAGTTCTTTTGTTTTCCAAACAAAAGAATTTTCCACTGGCCAAATGTCTGACAAGCAGACACAACATCTTCCCAGTTGTGATTTGGTTTTGGTTTTATAATCAAGATGAATTAATGCAGAACAAGAAAATTATTTTGTAGGTGCATAAAAGGTATTTATGGAGAAGTGCCTTAATAACTTATCCTTTTTAGGTCATATTTTATTGAAAACTTAAGATAAAACAATAAACTTTGTAAATGCTTGCTTCCCAGCTGCCTGATAGAGGTATGTAAATATTTGGATATTTATTTTTTTGTTCTCTAGTAACTTCAAATAAAATGCGCATATAAATATATGGGAATATTTATTCCAAAAATGGATATTATACTTAATAATTTTCAAAAATAAAATATTACAGAAAACATAGTATTTCCCTCTATAATATTATAATGAAAGGGTAAGAAATTCTACTTCAAATTCAACTAACAATAAGAAGCATCTTATGGTTATTGGGTACATTTTCTCAGGAAGCTCAAAAGGTCAACTCTATATGAGGTATGATAGGATTTTATCATTAAAATTAATAACATTTCTGGTGGTGAAAATTCAAAAATGATAAATAGCATCTGATTTTTGCTGCATTGGCACAATACAGGTAGTGAGAAAAATTTAGAAATTTGTTACCTCGCATTTTCAGCTCTATAAATAGATAGAGAACTGTCTAACTTCTGCTATAAATTTTACATGAATTTTTCAGGAGTCCAGTTTGGAGTCTACAGGTGAACAGTATGTCAAATATATTAGTTTCATTTTCAATTTAAAGCACTTACTTGAAATCAATGCAGCCTTTGCTTGCATGTGGAAATCTGTGAGACGGTACTCAATAAATTTCTAGATATAAAAAATTATTGCAAGATAATCTGAAATTCTGACATATTCCGTCTGTTTTCTGAGAGTATTGGTAAAAAGCAATCAAGTCAAAATTACACTTTGGTCACAACAGTGTTTTATCTGTGATCACTATACTTCCAATCATTTTATCTATTCTTACCCTTCAGAAAGAGATTTACTGATACATTCTTACCAAAGATGAAAATTGATAATAAGGCCTATGTGTTTTCTGCAGATGTCACTTACTGGTGACACTTATCATTGATTACACTATAACTTTAAATGACATTTAAAAAATGTAAACATATTGAAAAGACATTTTATATAATAAACATCAGTCAGAATTTCAGAGGAAGAATGGAGTTTAGAAATCATCTAATCCTACCCCTAATTTTACAGCTTAGAAACTGGAGCAGAGAGAAATTAAAGTGACTGTCTTAGATTATATGATGTAAGTTATTAGATTTAATTCAAATTTCAGGCTCATTGATTCACTTTACTTATGTAATTCTCAAGTATTGATTTAAAGGTAAGTTATACTTGTAGTTTACCTGTTGTGCATATGAAAATGATGTAAATATCAAGGAGCAATGAAATTTTCAGCATAGACCTGGTAGCATCAATATTATTTATTAAATGTTTAATTAAATTAGTTTGATCAGACCCAGAGTGTGAGTAAAGTCACTGTGACCTGAAAAAATGGAAGTAGACTATACTGAGTAATCTGCACCACGTGTTTATTCATCCAGTCAGTCGAAATCTACTGAGTGCTTACTAACTGCCAGATTAGCTGCCTATGGATTCAGGAAATAGAGACAAACAAAAATGAACCACTATTTATTTATGCAACTCACATTTTTTTAAAGAGCAATGGTACAAAATAAACGAAACACTGGGTAGATATCAAATAAAGACTAATTTTAAAGCTAAAATTTGAGAAAAGATATGAAGTCAATGAAAGAAGAAGCATAAGGGAGAGCATTCCAGGCAGCAAGTGCTAAGATCCCCAATGGAGACGATGCCTGGTCTGTTCAAGAAACGGCAAAAGGTTCAGAGAAGTGGAACCTTGGAAGGGCTTAGCAGTAAATATCAGAGGAAAAGGGGGAAGGAGCTGGGAGAGAAGCAGGTTGTTAGGACCCTGAGGTCATGGAAAGGTCTTAGATATTGAAATATGAAATCCTCTTAAGCAGAGAAATGAACTGACCTGTCATATTTTTTGCAAGATTATTCTGAGTGCTGTGTTGAAGATAAAATTGGAATAGGCAGGTTAGGAAAAGGGAAACCAGTAAGAATTTATTGCAACAAAGTAAGCAAAAGATGCTGCTGATATTGAAAAGCATCAACCCCAAACTCAGTGCTCAGAGCAATCTATTGCTCACTTTTTAAGAGGTTCACTTTCCTTTTTCTCTCTGCTCTCCTATTGGTGTAGCCCATTGAAAGAATCCACGCAGAAACTAGGCAAAAGACTGCTTTGATGTGGCCCACATAAATTAGAATCTTGAGCATGAGCAGTGTGGAAAGGACATTGGAGTGTGAGGAGAAAATACAAGCAAACTGTCCTAATATACACATGTACACACTAAATTGTTAAGAATTTATTGTAACCCTTTTAGAGAAAACATATAAATGCAGCTATTTATATTTTCTGGTAATAACTCATGAAATGTCTATGTCATTAAAATTGTTAATGTGTTCTTATACTTGGGTAATGATGTATAAAGCTTATTTATTAGGAAATTTAATTTTAATAAAATTATCTTATTCAATATGTCAGTGAAAATAATGTCTGTTTATTCATCTCTAAATTATGAAATCAAACATTCAGGAATTATTTTTGGGCATTATCGAACATGCATTGGGCATTTGACTTTCCAAAAGATAAAGACATTGTATTCATTCAAATTCTATATTGTATCCATTCAAATTCTATTGTTTTGTTTTCTTCTTTCTTGTCTTGATCTTCATGTACCATCAATCTAAACAGATATTTTAAATGCAGGGAAGTCATCCCATTTCTCAAGGCTGGATAATTTCTCAAGCTGACTTCTACTTACAAAGTAATTCAGAATAAACACAGAAAGGTCAAGTAGAGTACTCAAACATAGAAAATAACAACACTGTATAAAAATGTTCATATATAAGAACTCAACTGGTAAGGTAAGCATGAATAGTAAGACACCAACTTGGCTGAGACAGAGAGATTTCTGAGTTTTATGGAAAATAGACGTAGTTAGCATCAAAAATGAAAATAGTTCGATAGTCTAGTAGAAGTTCAAGTGAAATCAGTTATTCAGAAGCCACATCCTTTCCCTCTGATTCAGTCATGACTAGAGTACAAAATATTTCATAAGTGAGAAGGGTAATCTTCAATGCCCTTCTTACCTGATCATTCAAGTATACACTGTGGTTCCCACGGGTATTTCTAGGTGTATTAAGATCTAATTAAACTGAGGCAGGTGAATAGGGATGGATAACCTGTCTGATTGATAACTTCATGGAAGGAATTAAATGAAATTTCAAGAAGCACTCTCCAAGCCATCCCATAAGAAATATTTCTTGATACTATACTTGTTTTTGCTTCTATTAAAAAAATACATTCCAGGTTTAACTGTGATACATGATCTTTATTAATTCCTTAAGGCAAACCAAACAATTCTATTTAATCTGCAATTTATTTGAATTATAGTATTAAAATAATTATAATTGCTTACCTTGCTCTGGGAAAATACATAACTAGTTCTCACAAGGGAGTCAGGAAATTGATACATAGTTCTGGGCTGGTGGAGTAGAAATAATGTGCACTTTAAACTAAGACAGTTACTTTATTTTAACAGACGCTTAGGTATTATTTACTGTGAGGTTGTAAACACTTTGCAAATGTTAACTTACTTGCTCCTAACAACCTTTCTCTGTCTAACAAGCCTAATGAAAAGGTATATTATCATCAGTCCAATTTCATGAATAAGGACATTGAGGCACAAGAAGTTACATAGCTGGCCAAAAGTCACAGAAAATTGTAAGAATGCAATGAAGTATTTAAGTGTTAGTGCCCTAGAGTGACTGGTACATAGCCAAGGCTCAATAAAGGTCATCTATTATTAGGGTTTTGTTTTTTTTTTGGTACCGGGGATCGAACTCAGGACCTTGCACTTGCGAGGCAGGTGCTGGAACCACTGAGCTAAATCCCCGGCTCTATTAGCTATTCTTATTAAATTTCATAAAATGTCATCCACCTCCTCCTTTCACTTCTCTAACATTTAGCAAAGATCACATTGTTTTCCTCTAAACTCGTACAAATGACGAAAAATCTTTCATTCCACAGCAAAGAAGTTGGAAATTTATTTACTACCCTCTATCCATTGCCTAGGACTAGAAGAGTTTTCATGTCTTCTTCATTTGAACTTCCTCTTTTCTTCTCCTCAACAATTGGGAAAGGCAAAGCAATAACCCTCTGAACTTAGAGTAAAAAATACCAAGAAATTCACAAACAGTAATAGGAATTGCAACCAAGTTCCTTCAGATGCAAGATCATAAACTCCTCACATATTTATCACTTAGAGGCTCTAAGGAGCATAGCAGTTCATGAATGAACTCATAGCACCTAGATAAAATGTTAAGGTCATTCAGTCAACCCATGGTTCTAGCAGTATCTCAAGGCTTATAAAGTTACTACACATATTGACAGAAAAATAAAAGAATAAGAATAAAAAAGCCTTAATTCTTCTGCAAGTGTTCAGTTATGTGATCAGCAAACCAGTTAATCTGAAGAATTATTTTGTGTTATTTGCAAAATGCAGGCCATGATGCCTTCCCATCTCACCTGCAGGAATTAATTAAGATGGAGGATTATAATCTACTCTCCTTATGTCTTGGTTTCTTCCCCCAAAACAGGGTGTTTAGGATTCTTTCATTTAAGAAAATGTTTTTACAAACATAAATTAACTCTCCCTTAATCCATCCAATTTCCTTTCCAAAAATCACCTGATTTCTTTCTCATTCATTGTGAAAGTACTGAAGAAACTTTGAGATGGGAAGGAATGGTGGAGGAAAGATGCCCACTTTATGGCAGCCAGAAAACAGAGAAAGGAGAAAAAGTGGGAGAAAAGATATTGCCTAAAATGTGGGTATGCCCTGTCAGGCTGGTGATGCTCTCACCTACACAAGCCAAGCAGGCTACTTTTCTGCCACACACTTCCTCAGGTATTCAGTAGTCACCTTCTCTGCAGCACCCTGGCACTGTGGACACTGCACAGGCATAACTTCCCTTTTCCTCTCCTTTGCAGGGCCTTTTTACTCAAAAAGACTGATTGGTGTGAAACAATCAGACAATCTAACAATCAAACAAGCCAGCCTATATCCTAGGTATTCTATACAGCCTTTACTAAGCTTAAAGGCAGACTAGAAATCCCTGCAGAGAACTAGGAGTCTGACTCTGCCCTTTCTCAACTGTTTGTGCCATTGAATTACATGCTGCCTGAGAAAACATTTACTACATTGGCATTCCCTTGCAGGGAACCTTGAGGTTTTGCTAATATGCAGCATGGAAAGTGAGAGAAAAAAATGCTTTTGTTTTAAAACTCCTGAAAAAAATTAACTGGTTGTTTCTGTTGCAGAAATTGTAGTATGGACTGAGCAGGAGAAAAGGGAAGACCAGGATGAAGGCTATCTCCGTAACTTTCTGCCTGTGTAGCTAGCTCCCTCTCTAGCAATGGGAATGAGTATTTTCTCTTTCATTTCCCCAAGGTTACATTTACTTTTCTATTTTCTTGTGGCAAAATTTGTTTTTAAAAATGTTGGGGGATTATAGTCTTCATGACTCTCTCAGTTATTTCTCATTTTCCTAGGGACATAGCCTGCAAGGTCAAGGCTTCACTACATCTCAGCCATATTTCTCCTCTATTCTGATTACAAGCTACACTACCCTGCTTTCCTGTTCTCAGAAATATTTCAAAGAGCTTCAAATAGCTCCCATTCACTTTAAGCACATTCTCATTTCCCCGTACCAATAGATAGATACAAAGGTACGTGGTACCTGGCATCTTTATGACATTCCTTTCCTTGTTCTGTATCTGTCAGAATCTGTAAAGGTTAACAGAACAGAAAGTTTATATATCCATCCACTTCCCCAACTTCTGTATCATTTCTAGATCCTTCAGCCTGTTGATAGAAGAAGAAAATAAATGGTTAAAGTAGATGATGGTTTCTACTCAGTACCGAGAACAACAGTGGGCTCTGGCTCTGTCCTCCTAACCCCTCAGACTGCAGAGCAGAATTTGAAATGGGACATTGCTGTTATTGATTTGGATCTAAAATGTCTTCCCAAAGACTCCTGCAATCTGAGGTAAGGCCTTTGGAAGATAACTGGATTATGATTACCGTAACTTCATCAGTGGATTTATACATGGGTAAATTCATAACTTGATGGAATTATCATGAGGCCATAGAAATTTAGAAGGCAAGTCTCAGATGAAGGTAGTACCTTGGGGGGGACTGTCTCACTGTCTCATCTCCAACCCTTCCTTTCTAGGTCTCTCTCTCTCTCTCTCTCTCCCACATGGTGAGCAGTCTTCTTCTGCCTCATATTCTGCCTCACTATAGGGCCAGAAATAATGGAGTCAGCCAACCACGAAATGAGACAAAACAAACTTTTCCTTCTCAGTACTTTGTTGCAGCAGTGGAACACTAGCTACCCCAATTGCTAATGTTTCCTGTGACACAGAAGGATAACTGAATAGATACTTTATATGTGAATTAATATTCAGTAGTAATTTAATTTTAATGACTTCTATGGCAGAAGTTTGAGGTATGACATGCTATGATTTTTGATTATATCTTTCTCTGAGATTCTGGAATTTGTATTAAAGATCACTGAAAGTTCAGAAACAGCATTCACTAAAATTAAAATTGAGTGGCTATGGTCATGTTTATTTGCCAAAGGCATGGTTGGTGATATAAAAATATGATCTATTTCAGCTGGCTCTGCAGCATCTTAATAAATTCTTTGACTCACACTGTGATTCCAGCCACTTGAGATGAACTTTTTGGATTAAAGTTTTTCCCCTGATTCAAGCTCAGTTTTTATCATCCTTACTACCTTCTACAAATTTGTGTAGTCTTTGAAAATGGTGGGAAGAGGGTAAAGAAACTTCTTTGCTTTGTAAGTTTGAATTTTGATTTGTATGATATTAATATTGTAATTAAAATAGAGGAAGAGGTAAAGACTTGAGTGAAAATGAGAAATCAGTGGGGGTAATCCAGCTAAATGATGTCTCTGTAAATGTTCATTGGAAGGAGAAAGAAGCATAGCAAAAACTGTAGAAGTTTGCTATACCAAATGACTCTAAAATTTGCTTGAAACAGAATTCTTTCATGTTAAAAGTAGGGAGTTAAAGAAGTGTTAAGAAAACAATTATCACCTGTAATATCAATTGATTGCATGGGGGAAAATAATGTATTTATAAACTATGAAGGCAAACTATAGCTTCCCCCAGGAGTAAACATGGTATATTAATTAATTGGTTTCCCTATTTATTTAAATAGTTATTTAATAAGAATGCAATGTGGAGCAGACAGGCACTGAAGTGTCAGTAACAAACATAAGCAATGAAACACATGGATAAACAAGCTACTCAATAATTACACGTTAAACTTCATAAGATAAATAAGCAGATGTTTTCATCTAGAAAATATACATTAAACGTTGGGAAATCTATCCCAGATAAGATAGTCAACATCTCCCCCCATATATGATGTTCATCAAAGACCTGAAAAATAAGAAATGCTATAGGAAAGAAGTCCAGGCAAATTTGGGGCTGAATACAAAAGATCTAAACCAAAGAAAATTAGAAAAAAAAAAAAATCAGTGCAACTGAAGAGTAAGAGAACAGTAGGTGGCAATCTAAAAGGGAGAAAAATCTTCCATTTTATTCTAGAACATCAGAAAGTGATTGAGAAAAATATGGAGAAAAAAGGTTCTTTGAGTGACTCTATTCATATCTCTAAAAAATAGGAAAGTGATGTAATGTGAATGATCTTTGGAAAAGGTTTACTTTGTGGAGAAAATATTAGAAAATACTGGAAAATATTCAGACTGTAGAAAGCAGTTATAGAAATATAGGCTAGAGATGATTGGTGTCTGGCTAGAAAGAAGGAAGGGAAACAACATTCTTTGTCAAATGATATTGATGCCATTTCCCGAGAAGGTATACATTTTGGAGAAGACCTGGAAAATTGCTGAATAAATATAGTTTTGAGGGGGCAAAAAGAAGTTAAGGTTGATTCTTGGCATGAGCAAGAATTGGTCCCATTATAAAAGTGTTAAATAGCTTAAAGATAGAGGAGTCAGATGGTCTCATGGTTGGTTTTTGTTGTTGTTTTTAAGGAGGGTTTTATTGCACATCTGAAACATCACAAATGATTTTCAGGGATCTTCAGCACTTGTGGTTTCTGTATTTTGCTAACTCTTCTTAGGTATTGAGATAGGAGATAGGGCATGGCTTAAACTGCCTTGGAAGTGAAGAATGAGATCCCAGCACTACTTCTCAGGACCTGTATGTAGAAGTTCCCATGGTTTCCCTTGAGATTTGGATGGCATAAAAGGACACCAATGCCATGAAAAGCTCATTAGCGTGGCTTTCTTCACCATAGCCTGCCCTGTGTCCTCCAGGATGTACTTTTATCTTACTTTTTCCTCTTTTACTCAGCCTAAGCTTGCCCTACAGAGCCAGTTTCTCCCTCAATCTTCACTTTTACGTTTTAAAAAACACTTTGTCACTGTTTTTTGGTCATTTCATTCAATTCTTTATTTGAGGTGAGAAGAGTCTGGAATCCAGCTGCAGAAGGAGACATGGACACTGCACAACCCAGTACCATTTATTTGGCAAGCCACACTTAGAAGGACACTGATTACCTAGTAACAATATTACTCACCAGTATGCTAAACTCTTCGTTTTTCAGAGACATAAATATCATCTGAAATTATTTTCTGACACAATAAGTACCTGACTTATGAATAAGTTCCATTCCAAAAGAATTGTTTGTGAGTTGGATTCATTCATAAGCCAACAAAATGAGTCTTCTACAGTACACCTGTGAAAGTTCACCACTCAAATGTTCATAAGTTTGGAACTTACTGTATCCTTGTTTTTAACTACTGTGTCTTGGTGAATACAAGCAGCTAAAATTGATACTACTTCATTCATTAAGAATCCATCTAGGTTTAAGGTACTAAATAAGCAGTGCTTGTTTATAGCGGCAGCTATATTTTTCAAAAAAAAGTTGAATTTCAACAAAATATATACCTCATGAATAATGACACTGATAAAAGCATCTGCAGATCTCTTCTTGTAATGGAAACTCAATGTAACTACATTATGTTCATGTTCTATACATTACTGTAGAGAGTGCAACCCATTCTTTTCTACTTCCCTAGCATTTGTCAATCTGGAGCCTCTTTTCCTTCCTAAGACATTGAGTTCTACACTGATGTGACTGAATTCACACACAGATATTCTGAGGGCCCCTTCAAAGTAATGGTGCCTCCTTTCATAGTGAAGTCCACATTTGCTACAATGTTTACAGTGTGATTGCTTAGAATAATCATCATTCTCAGAGTAGATGTGCTAAAAAGCTCAGATTATCAGTTTCAAACATGGCATTTGTGAATTACTCTAAGGAAGATCTCACAACTGTTAAATATATATATATATATATATATATATGTGGGTGAAAGTGAAAATGGTGGGAAGAGGGTAAAGAAACTTCTTTGCTTTGTAAGTTTGAATTTTGATTTGTATGATATTAATATTGTAATTAAAATAGAGGAAGAGGTAAAGACTTGAGTGAAAATGAGAAATCAGTGGGGGTAATCCAGCTAAATGATGTCTCTGTAAATGTTCATTGGAAGGAGAAAGAAGCATAGCAAAAACTGTAGAAGTTTGCTATACCAAATGACTCTAAAATTTGCTTGAAACAGAATTCTTTCATGTTAAAAGTAGGGAGTTAAAGAAGTGTTAAGAAAACAATTATCACCTGTAATATCAATTGATTGCATGGGGGAAAATAATGTATTTATAAACTATGAAGGCAAACTATAGC
>NW_004624813.1:6545169-6560510 GCF_000247695.1 Heterocephalus glaber | reverse complement strand
TATATATGGGTGAAACTTAGAAGAGACATAGACAAAAGGTACAAATTTGATTTATCAGCATACAGGTAAGTGATAGAAGTAAGTCACATGTGCAGAGAAAACCTAAAAATTTTTTGCTGAAAACTGAAAACGTCTTTTGCTAAACAAGTCATCATAGAGGAGTGATCCACCTTAATTGAGACTTTGAATTTTGTTTGTTGCCTGAAATTCATTTCATTTAGTTTACAAGAAATTTTGCATTTTGCAATGAAGTCCCTATAAGTCTATCATTTATACTTGCTATTTTCAAAGAATGAATTAACATGTTAATGAGTTTGCCAATTTGTGTGAAGATTTCATTGAAATACTTACTCAATTTAAAAATAACAAAAAGTAAGGGAATGTTTTTGTAAGAGTGTGGCTAAACTGTGAAATGACACAAGTGCTTTTCATAGAAATGCACTAGTTCTTGGGGTGACTGAATTGGAACAAGGAAAAGAAGGAAAATTAGTCCAAATTAAAAGCTATATACTGCAATTGGATCAGTTATTCAAGTAGAAGATGTGGGATCTTCATATTCATCTAGGTAAAAATTTTTATTTTTATGAACTGAGAATTTAAAAAAATAAAACCTAAATTTCAACTAACTGTGATACAGATCTCTAAAATAAAATGAATATTTTATCTATATATAATCTGTTTGAAACAATCCAGGCTTTTGATGTTATCCAGTTATTTACCAGTAACAGATTTTGAGTTTTAATGGCTAAATTTATGAAATTCTATAACAATAATAACACAATAATAATATAAAACGTAAAGAATAGAGTTTTAGTTGTTTTTGGGGGGGGGTTTTTTGGTTTTGTTTTTCAAAAACATTGAGGAGATTCTCCCTTGTTACTGAACACTGTGAAAAATTGTTTAACATTTGCACTATTTATAAGGATAGTACAATTAGGGGCTATGGGAACACTTCCCTCCACTCACCAGAAGCTGGGCAATGCCCAAGGGCCAACCGCCCTGACCTTTCTCCTCAAGCCCTCTACATGGAGATAGAGATAAAAATAACAAAGACCCCTGGAACATTCCAAGATCCTAAGTCTGGACTCAAGTGGTGCTTGACCTGCAGATATGACCTATAGTGGCCTTTCTTCACTTGAAGCACGGTAAAGGCTTATACATATGGACTGCATCTCATCTCATAATCCAATTATAACAGAAAGGACATGCACAGTATATACAACTGGCACAACTCAGCACCCATTGATCACGTTGTCAATCACGCTCTGAAAGATTCAATGGGATGCTCCCAAGGCTTGGCACAACGTTTCAAATTCTTATGCCCATCATATTAAGGGTTCATGTCGTTTCCTTACTACCAATCACTCTGGGCATATCTTTGCCCTTTAAACTTCATCTGACATCTTAACTATCACCTGCCACATCCAATTCTTTATTCTCCATAGGAACCTGAAAACCTGACCCTGACCCCATTGCCCATGGTAACAATGTAGTCCATATATTGAAAGCTCTAAGCTATTATGTCTCATTGTTAATTATTAAATATTTATAATATTTTCATTTGCAGTGTTGGTATAACATGCTTTGCTATGATTCATGGTCCAAAATATTGCCAGATAGTCTACTAAATTTTCTGAGTCTATTGATGCTTCTCTTAAATAATGTTTATACTCTAATCTTTAAGCCTTTTCTATACTTAAAGCATCACTTTCTCCTCAGCTTGTTGGCTTTCCTTACTACTCGAGAGAGAGAGAAGAAAGAAGAAGGAAGGAAGGAAGGAGAAAGAGAGAGAGAAAGAAAAGAGAGAGAGAGGGAGAAAGAAAGAAAGGAAGGAAGGAAGAAAGAAAGAAAGAATAAGAAAGAAAGAAAGGTGGAGAGAAAGAGAGAAAGAAAGGAAGGAAGGAAGGTGGGGAGAAAGAGAGAAAGAAAGGGAATGAGAGAAAGAGAGATAAAGGTAAAGGAAAAGGAAAGATATGAACAATGCAACAGAGGAGAATATCCCCAGCTGCTCCACTCCTCTATTTTTTTTTTTTTTTTTTTTTGGTACCGGGGATTGAACTTGGGACCTTGCGCTTGCAAGGCAGGTGCCAGAACCACTGAGCTAAATCCCCAGCCCGACTCACCTATTTTTATGTTGCCCATACACTCTGCCTTCCCTTCTGTATTTTAATCTGACAGTCAGTACTCTCATTAAAGGACACATTTTCCACTTCTATGCCCATACAAACATTTTGCTCTGGAGATTACTTTTTCTTTCTCATGGTATTTTAATCCATTTGCTGTTATCCTAACAAAGTAACTGAGGCCAGGTAATTTATAAAGAAGTTAATTTGTCTCTTTTCAGTTTTGGAGGATGAAAATCCCAAGAACATGGTACCAGCATCTGATCAACATCTGATGACAGATCTCTTACTGCATCATGACATGGTAGTAGAAGTCACTGCATGGTAAGGCAGAGCAAGCATGCTAGGTCTAGTTCCTCTTTCTCTTTTATAAAGCTACTAATGCCATCAGGAGGGGCTCCACTCTCAGGCTCTTATCTAATTCTAATTACCTCCCAAAGTCTCTTCCTACAAATAGCAGTAACGTAAATTTAAGGATTAAACTTTTGGGGAACACATTCAAGCCATACTACTTAGATAGTGTTATGAATAGTTTACATCCCAATAGCATATGAGAATCTTGCTACTGTACTTCTTTCATCTTAAAAAAGTGAGGAGAAATCCTCAATAGGACATCTCCTGTATTAGCTTCTGTTTTCCTTTAGTGGAAAACTTCTGGACAATTTCTTTATGAGCTGTCTTCAGTTCCTTCCAATTCTCTCTTGAATCTATTCCAATCAAGATTTCACTCCATATGCCACCTTAAAGGTTATCAGTGTTCTCCACATTGTTCAAAGCGAGTGACAGATTCTCTACCTTAATCTTACATAAAAGAGCAGCAGCAGTGAACTTGGCTGACAATGACCTCCTTTGTGAGACATCACAGATTTCATGTGCCCTTCCTTCTCTCGCTATTCCACTACATGCTCTCTCATTTTTTTCTTTGTGGTTTTACCATATCTGTTTGACCTTCAAAACTGGAAAGTTGAAACCTCAGATCTCAGTTTAGAACCTCTTGCTTTTATAACACCACTACTCTGTGATCTCAGCAATGGTTTTAAAGACCACCTACCAAAACTCCCAAATTTATATTACCAGCCTATACTTTTCTGCTCAGCGCTGGCCTTGGGTATGCACCTGCGTGCTAGACATACTTGTTGACATGTGTATGGAATATCAAAGACTAAACTAATGAATTATTCATCCTAAGTACCAAACATATTCTTTTACAGTATCTCTTAAGTAAAGGGCAACTTCACCCTTCCTATCACTGAAAGAGAAAAAAAAGAAAAAGTTACCCATTATTATTGTCTTTTTTTTTTTTTTTTTTTTTGGACCTGGGATCAAACTCAGGACCTTGCACCTGTGAGGCAGGGTGCAGCCACTGAGCTAAGTCCCTGTCCCTACTGTTTTTCTTTTATATCTTTTTTTCTGTCAGTACATTTTTAGTTCTACTTTCAAAATATAGGTAGTATCTGAATATCTCTCTTCACCTGTACTACTCTTATCCTGATAGAAGCCACAAGTACCTTGTATTATTACAGTAAACTTCTAGGTCAAGGGTGGGAAACTTCTTTGTAAAGAGTAAGAGTGTAAGTTTTTAGGTATGGTAGGCTGAAAAGCTTTTGTGACAATTATTTAACTCTGTCACAATGTGAAAACAACATTGAAACTACACAATTAAACAACTTTGTCTATGTTCCCACAGTTTCATTTACCAGAGCAGGCAGTTCTCCAGATTTGAAATTTGGACTGCAGATTTGCTAATGGCTGCTATACTTTGTCTTCCTGATTTTGCCTTTTTTTCTATTAAATATTTTCAAAACAGTAGCCACAGTGATCCTTGTGAAAATCATAGTGCATCACGATGTCTCTATTTAAGGCTGAGTTTCAATCATAGTGAAACCTAAAATCTTTAATACGTGATATAGTTTCTAGTGTATGTTTTCCCATTTTGGCTTCTGTGGTCCAGCCACATTGATCTTTCTGCTGGTATTTGCTACATGCATGAAAGCTTTTGTCTTGCCTACGAGGACAGCATGATAGGACACAAATAAGTTCAGAGCTCACTTTCTACCTTCCTTAAGGCCCTGATAAAATGTCACATTTTCAATGAGACATGTCTTCCCTGAAGTAGTACAATCAGTCTCATCCCAACATCTATCTTCTTTTTCTGTGGTATTTTTCTCAGCAGAAAATTGCACCATTATTTGCTGGCATGCTAAAAGAGGGTTTTTTTTGTTTTTGTTTTTGTTTTTGTTTTTGATTTTTTTGTCCCTTCCTTCAAAAATATCTTATTAGGACACTGTAATCTCCTTGAAGGACAACTTCAATTTTTTATTATTTTAACCCCCATGATGAGATAATGAAGTTTATAGATAAACATAAGAAGGGCAAGAGATAGTCTTTGGTCTAGATACACAGAATTAAAATGACTGTGTCAAATATTGAAGTTAAGGTTTTTAACATGATTTAATAGATTTCATTTATTTCAAATTATTATTATTTGGTACCATTTTCCTTGTCTCCAAAATGAAATGACTTTATTAAAATGCTTTCAATATTATCCAACAGAACTACTGGTCATATGTATACTATTCCTAGTTTGTACATTAATTTCATACTTTCTTGTGTGACACTCACAAATGAAATAGAAATGTCAACTACTTAACTTATTTTACTTAGAGTCAGAGAACTTCAATGACTGCTTTATACCATTCTGTGAATTATAGACTATACCTCTGAACTCTAATGATTAATTCTACTTGTTTGCAGCTCTACTTGTCAGCCATCATGCTGAGGTAGGATAGAAGAAATTACAACTAGTAGGTAGAAAGGACACAAGGCAATCAAGATTTTAAAATTGAACTTTTAAGAAAAACACCAGCTTCAAGATACAAAAGTTACACAAGCCATTTTCCCTTTGAGGGAACACACTCAAAAAACAAAATCTTCAAGGTCCTTTGACAGTAAGCCAGTAAATCCAGCCTCTTAACCTGCCCTTCTCACCTGTAAATTGCACTTCCTCCATCCTCAGGAAGCGCCAACATTGGTGAGCATCATATCTCAGCCTCAAACACATGCAGATGGCCTGCACTGTGTCCTGACAGTAACAATACATCTCCTAGGTCACACACCCTAGATCATCCGTCCTAAAGACTCCCCTTTAAATCAACCCAACTCGGGCTCGTGCTGTCTCTCCTTTTCTCTGAACACTCCACTCTTGAGTGTATTCTAAAAATCTCTAATAAACCCTTCTCCTGTTTCTCTTTCTGACATGTCTTGAAAATTCTTTTTTTTCTGGAAGGGAATCAGCAAATCTGCAAACTTATTCTACAGAAATGGTGGGATAGGTTCTTTATTTCAGCCTCAGGGAGCTCATCAAGGGACAATGGAGTTTAACATATCTTAATAATGGCCACATTGTCCCACAGTTTCAAATGTGAGAAAAGCTCAGAATGCATTAATAAATAGATAACACCAGTAGAGGCAGAGGTTGGGCTCTTTTTCTTCCCTTGTGGATTTTATTCCATGTTAACATACTTACCTTCAGATGCTACCACAAATAGTTGATGAGGTGAGTAGAAGAGGGACTTTGAGTTTAAACGACAAAGACAAACAAAACCTCCACATATGCTCAATTGTCATTCTAACTAGACACCAAAATTCATAACATGAAAAAAAATGGATTTTCCCGAGTTAATTCAAAAACAAATGCATTAATAAATTAGTAAGTGAATGGGTTTGGAAAGAGAATTTGAACAGACTAGGGAAGTTCTTGTAAACAGATTCCTTCCATGAGTCTATGATATAGCAATTTTCACATGCGTAAAGTTTGGTCTCTAACCCCCTGTTATCAGCAACACCTAGGATATATCTTAAGCATTTAGAATTAGCTGCCCCATCCTGATTGCTGAATTTTTGGATATAAGCCTGAGATTTGAATTTTGAACAACATCCCAGACTCAGCCTATTTCAGTTTTACAACAGAGCATTGTTACTCAAAAAAGTTCTCTGGAAGATACTCAGCAGGGGAATAGCTGGGTCAAATGGGACCTCTAATCCTACTTACTTTAGGTATCTCCATATTGATTTGCACAGTGGTTGCACCCAGTCTCAACTCCCACCAAGAGTGGAGCAGGGTTCATTTTTCCCCACCGCCACACCAGCATTTATTATTGGTTGATTTCATGATAGCAGCCATTCTTTCTGGGGTGAAGTGGAATCTCAGCATTGTTTTCATTTGCATCTCTCAAATGACCAGTGATGTTGAACATTTTTTCATATGTTTATTTGCATTTCTACTTCTTTGTCTAAGAAATGTCTGTTCATTTCAGATCCCCATTTTTGATTAGATCTTTAAATTTGGGAGGTCTGGTTTTTTTAAGTTCATTATAGATTCTAGATAGTAGGTCTTTGTCTGAGGAATAGGTAGTAAAAATTTTTTCCCACATTGTGTTGTCTCTTCACACTGTTGGTAGTTTCTCTTGCTGTGCAGAAGGTTTTTAATAAGAAGAGATCCCACTTGTGCATATATGTGCACCCATTTTTAGAGCAGCACAGTTTGTAATAGCTAAAACTTGGAAACAGCCCATTTGCCCGTCAACTGGAGATTGGATAAAGAAAATGTATTTTTTTAATAAAATGGAGTACTACTCAGCCATAAAAAATGAGAAAATAGAGACATTTATAGCTAAATGGATGCACATTGAGGTGATATTCTTAAGTGAAATAAATAGAACACACGTGTAAATATCAAATAGTTTTTCTAGTGTGAGAAACTGAAAGTGTCAATAATGACTAAAAGGTATATTAGATAATGTGAAATAGGAAGAAAAGTGGCAAAGGGGAAGGGGAAGTGGTAGGGCTAGGGGAAAGGAAAGAAGGGAATGGAATTAAAATGAGAAAATGAAAACAAAGTCTTTGTAAATAGGGAGTGATGAAGGGTTTGAAGGGAGGGCAGGTGAAGGGGGAAAAAATAAGAACCAAGAGAAGTTATGTAAAGGTTCAAATTTCCAATGGTGAATGTCATTATATTGCATACCTAAAATGTACCAATAAAATAAAAATTTTAAAAAAGGAAAGACCTTGGAGAGTGCTAATGTTAAGCTCTTTATTTTACAGTTGCAAAGAATCAGGTCAGAGTTGTCATTTGTGCTTACAGGGTAGATAATGGCCAAACCAATGATATTCTTCAGGTCTCCTGGCCTTGATATTCTGGATATTTTAATTATCTATGGCTTATTTTATGGTTTGTTTTTTCAGTTTTTAATTCTCATTAGTACATGTTGCAATATATAATGATTACACTCAATATAGGGAACTGGCACATATACATAACACATGTCAATTCTTTTTCCTTGTTTCTTCCCCTGCTTTTGTTTTGTCAAAATCAAATTCATTTATCATGTAATTCATTATAATTTAATTATCATATATACAAATTAACAGACTAATAGAATTTCAAAAGCATAAAGCAATTTTACTGAGTCAAGGGTACTCTTTTAGATATATTATCCATGCTGGATAAAAATAACAACAACACTTTCTCTCTCTGTCTCTCTTTTCTTATTATCTATTTTATTTTATATTTTATTTACATATTGAGTTTTTATATAGAAGAAATCATGTGATATTTAAGCTTTATGTGTTTTTTTATTTCACTTAACATATGGTCTCAAGTTGCATCCATTTTTCTACAAATGATTCAAGTTTATTCTTTTCTACAGCAGAGTAGTACTCCATTGTGTATAAATAGCACATTTTATTAATCTATTCATCTGTTGATGGATGTATAGGCTGTTTCCAAGGTTTAGCTATTATGAATTGTTCTGTTATAAACGTGGGTACCCATACATCACTGTGGTATGATGACTTCAGATCTTTGGGGGAGATAACTAAAAGGGGAATAGCTGAGTCAAATGGAATTTCTATTTTTACTTTTGTGAGAAATTTCCATACTAATTTCCATAGTGTTTGTGTCAGTTTACACTCCCACTAAAAATGAAGAAGGATTCTTTTTTCCCAAAACCTCACAGGCATTGGTTAATTTTTTGATGATAGCCATTCTTTCTAGAGAAAGAGTAAATCTCAGTGTTGGTTTAATTTGTATTTCTTGAATGGCCAGCAATGGTGAATATGTTTTTAGTATATTTATTGACCATTTATTTCTTCATCTAAGAACTGCCTATTAATTTCAGATGCCCTTTTTTTATTTGATATCTAAATTTGTAGGGTCTAATTATTTGAGTTCTTTACATAGTCTAGGTAATAGTCCTTTGTCTGAGAAGTAACTGGCAAAAGTTATTCCCCAATCTTTAGATTATTTCCTTTCTGTTGATAGTTACCATTGGTGTGCAGAAATTTTTGATTTTGTTGTGATCCTACCTATTGACTCTTGGTATTATTTCTGGTGCAACAAGAGTTTTGCTCAGAAAGTCTGCCTACACGTACGTCTTCAATCATCTTATCTATTTTTGTTTTCCAGCAGATTGTTTCTGTTCTAATGTTTAGATATTTGATTCCTTCTGACTTTAGTTTAGTGTGTGGTGAGAGAGGTGGGACAATGTTCAATCCTCAGCATGTGGATACTCAGTTTTCCTGTCATGATATATCAAAGAGGCTATATTTCCTCCAGCAAAAGTATTTGCTTACTTTTTGAAAGACAACATAGCTCATTGTGGCTGAAGTTGTTTCAGTAGTTTCTGTACTATTCCCCTGATTCACAAGTCTGTTTTTTGCCAATACCATGCAGTTTTTATTGCTGTAGCTCTGTAGCATAATTTGAAATACAGGATTGTGATGCCATTTGCCTTGTTCTTGTTGCCCACAATTACTTTTTCTATTCTAGATTTCTTCTAGTTCCATATAAGTTTTAGGATTGCTCCTTCCTGTTCTGTGAAGAATTCTACAGGTATTTTGGTTGGGATTGCATTAAATCTGTATAACAGTTTTGGAACCATGGCCATTTTTGCTATATTCATTCTTCCTATCCAGGAACAGGGGATATCTTTCCATTTTCTGATATCCTATAAACTTCACCCTTAGGACTGTTTTCATTGTTTCTTAAAGGTTTAGGTATGCCGTACTGGCATTATAGCTTGATTGTAGGAACTATCTAATTTCTTCTTTATTTTACTTATGGCCTGTTGATTACTCAAGAGGGTATTATTTAATTTCCATGTGTTTGCATAGTTTCTGTAGTGTACTTTGCAATCAATTTCTAATTTTATTGCACTATGATCTGATAACATCAATGGGATAATTTTTTTTTCATTTACTTCAGCATGCTTTATGAGTTACTATGTGGTCTATTTTGGGGAAATTCCCACATGCTGCTGAAAGAATTGTATTCTGTTGCTGTTGGATGGGACACTCTGTAGATATCTTTTAAATACATTTACTCAAAGGCTTGGTTCAACTCTAATATTTCTTTGCTCATTTCTTGTCTAGTTGATTTGTCCATTTGTGACAGTGGGGTATTGAGATACCCATTATAACGGTATTGGTGTTTATCTGATTTTTCTTGACCATTACTGTTTGTTTTATGAAATTAGGTGTGCTGGTATTTGCTACATATATGTTTATAACTTTATACTCTTTCTGTTGAATTATTCTCTTAACCAATACATAGTTACATCATTTCTGCTGATCAGGCTTGGCTTGAATCCACTTTATCTGGAATTAGAATACAAATTCCTCCTTTTGTGGGGGCAGGGGGTTCCTATTGCATGGAATATTGTTCTCCATCCTTGGATTTTTAATTTGTGGGGTTTTATTTTAAACTAAATGTGTTTCTTTCATACTGTATATTGTTGGGTTTTATTTATTGATCCATTTGTGTCTTTTGATTGGGGAATTGAGACCATTTACTTAAGAGTTACTACTGAAAGTTATTGACTTATTCCTTTCATTGCATTATTTCCCAGTTGCTGATTTCCTCACCTTTCCCTTTTTCTTTCCTGCTCATCTTGCCAGATGCATTCATTCTTTTTGACTTATTGGCATTGTTGTCTTCATTATCTCTTTCTATAATATGCTTGAGAATTTTTTGTAATTCTGGTTTGTTGTTCATAAATTTCTTAAGGTTCTCCTTGAAATGGAAATACCTTACTTCTCCATCAATTTTAAAGGGAAGTTTTGCAAGATACTTAACTTGGGGTTGGAAGTTGTTATCTTTTAGGGATTGAAACTTCACTCCAAGCTCTCCTGGCCTTAAAGGTTTCTGTAGAGAAGCATCCTGCGATTCTAATAAGTTTTCCATTGTATGTGATTCATTGCCTTTCTCTAACAAATTTTAAGATTTTGTGCCTGTGATGGACTTCTGGTACTGTGAGTATAGTGTGGCATGGAGAGCTTCTATTTTGGCCAGGGCTATTTGGTGTTCTATGCACCTCACTTATCTGTATGTTTATTTCTTTCCCTATATTTGGAAGTTTTCTGCCATTATTTGAACCATTTTTTTAAATGCTATTCATATTGTGTTCTGATATTTTTACTTTTTCCAGTTATTCTAAAATTAGTCTTCTTTATATCCTGTAACAGTTGTTGGATCAATTTTTCATGTTTTCTTGATGTTTTTAAGGTGTCTGTGAATAGTTTATCCCAAAAGCATCATTGTCTTCTCATTCTGAAATTCTGTTCTCACATTGGTCAGTTCTGTTCACCATACTTTCAGTATGAGTTTTAATCTCCTGAATTTCTGATTCAGACTTTTTAATGGACTTTAATTCTTTGATAAACTAGTCACTCATATTTCTGAATCTTTTTTTTTTAGTTCATCTAGCTTTTTATTAGTGTCTTCTGAAAGCTCATGTACTTTTTTCGTCATTACTTCCATTATCTGTTTAGTTATATTTTTTTCTAATCCTGTTGGGTATCTCTTTAATCTGTTTCTCAGTCTTCCCTGATATCCCTTCCAGTAATTCAGGTGTGTGATGTATGCTATTCTGCTCCCCTGGATTAGCTTCAGGCAGAGTTGTGAGTTTGGGGAGGCATTTTCTTCCATTTTTTTCACATGCTTCTATTGTTCTTGTTTGTTTGTTTGTGAGTTTGGGGAGGCATTTTCTTCGATTTTCTTCTTATGTTTCTATTCTTGTTTGTCTTATTTTGTGTTGAGGTTTGTGGAGACTTATAGTCTAAAGAGTTTGTCACTAGTATAAAGATATCTTTCATTGCTTTTCAGTGATTTAATTTGGGTGTAGTTAACTACAATCCTTAGCCACAACCAATTCTGAGACTTTCAAATCCACCATTATTCAAGCTGAGCTTCCCTGGCCATGGGAGTTGGGCCTGGTTGATTTAGTTTAAATACTTCTGGGGGTCTCTTGCTGCCCAGACCACAGCTCCTTGACCATAATGTCTCCCTTGGCTGTTGGCCACCCAGTCACTGGGGGAGAATAACACTGGGAATCCTGAAATGAACTCAACTCATAACTACCCTGAGTTCTGGGTTCAGTTGCCCCCTCCTTGAAATGGCATCTGCCACTTTCTTCAGGGCATGGCAGGCACTTGGATTGGAGACACTCACCTGCTACTGCAGCAGACAGAATCATGATCTGTTCCACTGCTGTAATTCTTCCTAAAGGCCTCTGGAGTCCCCCACTTTCATGGTTTCTCTGTAGATTCAGTCATCTTTTCTCTTGAGCCACAATCCAGGAGTCAGGGAAAAAGTGCATATTGCCCCTTTCTTTTTCCACATTGTTTTCTGTCTCTTCCATTTCACTGTAGGCTCCAGTTTTCCTGTTGGATTCTTCCTGAGCCCAAAGAATTTACTTCCTTCCTTCTTCTCTTCCCCAAGTTGTTATGTTATAGTGTCTGGATTCTGAATTTTGGAGAGACAAATTGGTTGTTGCTTACTACTCTGCCATTTTCCTGAAATCCCTTGTACATTGCTTCTTACTAAAAGAATTTAATTTACAATTGGAATTTTAGTAAAACTTTGTTCTATAACATATAATTACTTTAAAAAAATAGTCAAGTATCTAGTGTGCAAGAAATCCACTGTACTTCTCAAAGGTGATAAGACTATTTTTTTTTGAAAAGGGACTAATTACAAACATGGACTAGATTCCTGTATGGTCTTGAGAATTATTTCTAATCTAATTCATTTTTCAAGATAATTACTCAAAATCAATCACTGTCAGTTTAAAACAATAATAAGAGAGGAATTAGAAAATATTGGTGATATTGAAGTGTTCAATTTCTTCCCAAGATGAGAAGACTAAATCAATCCAGCAACTGGGAATTGCATTACAACTATTTCTAAATAGAATTCAACTGCATCATTTCACATTCTAGGCCCTTTGGTCTCAATGCTCAATTTTTTTTTGTGAAAAATATATGCACAGTGGATTTAAGATGGTATTTAAGAACTAATTACAGCCCCTTTCAGCTTTCCTGAAGGAGGCTTTCTTAGCACCAGCAAATGCCTTCCTTTATTTCTTTCTTTGCTTTTTTGTCTAGTCAAAAGGAATGACAAGCCACCGAGTCTTCAAAGATTCTCTTTTGAGTTTGTGAAAGGGACAAATAAGAAAGGAATGTGCCAGTAAAGCAATAATATGGTGAATTTACATATTAATGATGATCCACTCATATACAGGATTTGTTTCTCAGATAAACAACTTATTCTGCCTCTCCATCCCAACATGTGTAAAATCACTTAGCATACTGCCTAGCATAGGGATTCTAAATAAATGTTGCTTTCCTGGACTTAAATCGTAACATAAGCACCCCCCAATATATTAAAATAAGATGTTTAAAATCTAGTTAACTTCTACAGAAGAAAAAGCATTACATAATTCAAAAAGTAACTATTTTTAAGGAAAAATCTTATAATAATGGCAATCAAGACACAAACAATATTGACAGAAGAACCAAATTGATTTGATTTGAATTGCATGGTGAGGAGGAAAATAAAAACCTGTGCTGACTCATGATCCACCTGACGCTGTTTTTCTATCCAAATTCTTCATCATATAAGTATTTCTTCTTTAGTGTGGCCACTCACTGTTGAAACTTCTGTATTTCAATGATCATAGTGACCTCAAATACCACAAGGGACAAGGCAAGAACAGTGGGTTACCAAAAATTGAAAAGAGAGAGAGACTAAAACAGTGTTTAGAAGAATTGATCATAGAAGAGCCTTAAATATCTTAATCTAAGAATCAGCTTCTTCTGTAAATTGAGGGTATAAATATCTGTTTTTGAAAGTTCTTGGAAGGGATTAAGGTGATCTATGAGAAGGTCTCATAGCAAGTACCTGCGAGATGTTAGACACTCGACTTTACTAAGTTCTTTCATTCTTGATACGTATCAGCTTGGTGACTTCTTGCATGAATTTTTTAAAATGATAAAAATATGGTATTGGTAACCTTCATTCAATTCAAACTAATTAACTACTCTAAAATACAAGAGCCCTATAATCAGCAGAACTGCAGCAAAAAGTCGTCGTCAATCAAGAGGATAAGTATTTTTTGAATGTAACTAACTTCAGGTATGCACATTTGTTTGTAATTGAAGCTAAAGAATACAACACAAAATCTGAATGTAGAGACTTAACTGAAAAAATGTAAATATTATCTTTTTTTTTATTAAAGTAATGCTCAACTGTTTAAGTACAATATCAGATTTTGGAAGTAAATAATACATATAATTTTTCAATGATCACTAATAGCCTCAAATAAAAACTAGGTAAAGTAAATAAATGAAAATAAGTACTCCAAGACTGGATTCAACTAGTTGTCTATTTCATACACTTATATTTCTCTTAGTTGAGCTAGGAGGATACAGTATTCAATTGATGTAGGCATAAAAATAATGATTCGGTTAAAACAATGAAATATTACTGAGATCTTTGGGAGTGTTTTCACAGACTGCAAGCACTATAAATTTAATCCAGTAAAACATTTTACTTTTCCTAGATTTATTCTCTGCTATTGAGAATGTTTCAACAGGATGCACTTGAATTTTTAGCATACTTCCAAAAAATCATTATATCTTTTCAGTATGTAGATTTATCAGCAGGTTCTTAAAGAATTCAGAAATGATTGAGCCATTACATGAATTTAACATGAAGGATGTTGGCTGTGCATTGAACACATAGGAACAAAAAATGGCTCTCGATGGGTCATAAGTTATTTTATTTTTGTTGGATACTTTTGCTGTCTGATTTTCCTAAAACTCTTTTACATGGGTCAGAATTAATGGTAGCGAACAAGACTTAATACACTTAGCAGCCAAGAATCCTTTAAGACTTTTATTGGAGCAAACTACCATGTCCAAATAGTGTAGCAACTCTCTTTCCTTCTGATGCAAAGGATAAAATTATAACTGTTATTATACAAATGTAAATTGCTATGTTACCTAAATAAAGAACATGGAGGTTTCTCAAAAAGAACATTTAGTTGGTATTTCTGCATAGATTTATATTTCAAATACATTGTGGCATTTTATGCAATATAAAAATAATATATAGGATAGCAAATTGATTTGATTCTCCATAATTTGGAGCCCTAAAAGTTGAATATTTCTAATTCTAATTTCTAATTTTGGTACTAAGTGAAGAAGGTTTCTAGTCCTTGTTGCCTCTGGAGAAAGAGTAATTTTGGAATTAGAGATAAGACAAACTCTTTAAAATATGTGCGTTGCCCTGGGTAAGCAGAGCCACAGGGAAGTTTCAAATAGACTTGTAATTCCTCTAGTTTTCTTCCTGACTCACTATGATGGCCACACAGTGAGCCTATGACTTGCCCCTACAGCCAACTAGGATGTGACAGTGCACCATATGTCTCAGGGGACTCCATTCTGCATATCTGTGTTGCATTTTCTCAAAGAAAAGTAAGGAATGCCCACCCTAGGAGTATTGTTCAGTAGTAAAGTGCTTGCCTAGCATGCTCAGAGTCCTCAGTTTCATCCCCAGCACCACAAAACTGGAGGAGGGAGGATTCTTTTGTCTCTCAAGATCGGGCCACTCTGTTTTACATTGGCTTCTATTCTGATATATGTAATTTTTAATTTGATTTTTAAAATGTTCAATTATATTTAAAATGTTTTATTAGTGCATTTGCAGTACATGTTTATATTCATTTTGGGAGTAGATATGTGTACTTAGCATCTCTTAATTATTTTCATTTCTTTTTTCCTCTCTGTCTCCCCTCTTCCATCTCTGGATTCTCTTATTTGCAAAATATATATCTCCTTGTTTCATATTATCTTTTATTTTATGTATTTATTTATTTA
>NW_004624813.1:6522763-6536396 GCF_000247695.1 Heterocephalus glaber | reverse complement strand
GTGAAGGGAGGGCTAGGAATGGGGAAAAAATAAGAACCAAGATGTATTATGTAAAGGTACAATTGCCAATGAGAAATGTAATTATGTTGTATACCTACAATGTACCAATAAAAGAATTTAATACAAAAAAAAAAATACTGGGCAACAGCACTAAAATGAGGAGAATGAACCATTCTCCACAAGTATTTACTGAAAATCTATTTCTTTACTATGCTGTGTGTTTGAAGATGCCAAAAGTGAAAGAAATGTGATAGTTCTTACTATTCAACTGATATTTCAGTCTTGTAGGTGGCAGAGATAAGAATATTTGGAGAACTCAAATGAAATCTTTGTGGCTAGATTACTATAATGGAAAAACTTTTAGACAGTGGTCCCTCAAAGGACTAATATCTAGAACAAATGAAGAACTGTAAAAATTCAGACCCCAAAATTTAAAAACCTAACTCAAAAATGGGCATCTGAGGTGAATACACACCTCTCAGAAGTAGAAATGGCAAATAAATACATGAAAAAATGTTCAACATCACTTGTCATTCAAGAGATGTAAATTAAAACACCACAGAGATTCCATCTCACTCTAGAAAGAATGGCTATTATTAAGAAAACAACCAACAAAAAATGCTGGTGGGGTTGTGGGGAAAAAGGAACCATTGTCCACTGTTAGTGGGAGTGTAGACTGGTGAGACCACTGTGAAAAATCAGTGTGGAGATTCCTCAAAAAACTAGGATTAGAGGTCCTATTTGACCCAGCTGTTTTCCTTCTGGGTGTCTTCCTGAAGGAGCTGAAAGCATCGTACCACAGTGATGTATGCGCACCCCTGTTTATAGCATCAGTTTGTAATAGATAAATTTTGGAAACAACCCAAATACCCATCAACTGATGAATGAATAACAAAGATATATTTTTTTGTACAATGTAGTACTACTCAGCCATGAAGAGGGATAAATTGGAGACATTTCTAGGTAAATTGATGCACCTTGAGACCATACTCTTAAGTAAAATAAATCGGACACAATTGTATAAATATTTCATTGTCTCTCTGGTGCGAGAAACGGTGTAAATAAAGACAAAAATGTATAATAGATGTTGGGAAATAGGAAGAAATTGTTCAAAAGGAAAGAGGAACTAGGGAAGGGGAAGGGGAAAAAGAAGGAAGGGAAAAGAAAAGGATAAAATGGAAACAAAGCTGTTGTAAATAAGGAGAGGGAGAGGGGTTGAAGGGAGGGGAGGGTAATGGGATAAAAAGAGGAATCAAGATATATCAGTACAGGTACAAATTCCCTATGATGAACATGATCATGGTGCAGATCTAATTTATACTGATAAATTTAGTAAAATAGAATAAAATGTAGAAGTAAAATGCTAGATAAAAGTGGAAAATATGAAGGAATCAAATCAATCAGAGCTAAGGGAGACATCAAATATTGTTTTCTTTTTGTTGGAGAACTAGGATGATACGACAAAATATTCAGCTATATAATGTCAAGATCAGATATCTGTGGTTTGAAGGATCACTAATTGCTTTCTATGCAAAGAAAGAATTGTGTGGTATAATTTCAGTGATTAGGTAGAGGAACACTGGCTGATGGGACTTGGTAGCAGTATGGTAGAATATTTGAAGCAATGGATATGCCAATTACTCTGAACTGATCATTACACATTGTATACAAGTACTAAAATATCACACTACAGTCCTTCATTATGTATAATTACTTTGTGTAAATTAAATATAATATATGAATTTGTGGCATGTAATAAACATATACAATAGAAATCTAACAAGTGAACAAAATGTGAGGGGAACAAGAAAAGGGAGAATGGACAGATTTGAGAGATATTTAGGGAGTAAAATCCATAGAAATCATTGAAGGACTGAATGTGACGAGCAGAAGAGGAGAGGGGGTTTCTGAGCACAATGTCAGAGATAAAGCCAACAAGAATGAATGAACCTCGATACCATTCTCTGAAATGGGGACAGAAAAACAATATGTCTCTACACCATTGTCCATGTTGCTTTCATCCTCACTATGACATCTGAAGGGGCTTCTCAATGCCTCTTGGTGGTTTCTCTACAGCCAACAGTTAGTTTTCCTGTTTAACCCTCTAGCTATTAATAATTTTTTGATACTAGCACATGTCTTTTTTCCATTGCTCTAGATGAGTCTGCACTTTGTCTTTTTAGGTGGACATAAATGGTCTTATTATTCTGATTTTTCTTTAGATATCCTTTGGTCTTTGATATACACATGCTTCATTATAATCTGTCAAGTAGTACAATTTTTATTCTTACTTGGCATTTAAAAAATATTCTTGAAACTTAAAATTTAAACTTGTCATCAATGTCAGATTACCCATTAATTTTTAAAATAACTTTATTGATCTAAAATTTACATACCACACAATTTACAAACTTGAAATATAAGACTCAGCATATTTTAGCACATTGACAATGTTGTACAGCCATGACTACAGTCAAATTCAGAGCATTTTTGTTATCCCAAAACAAAACACTCTACACACTAGCTGTCATCTCCCAATTCCTCCCCTCTAAATCTGGGAAACCACTGTGCTACACTCCCATTCTTTTTTTTTTGGTACCGGGAATCGAACTCGGGTCCTTGAGCTTGTGAGGCAGGCAGTGGAACCACTGAACTAAATCCCCGGCCTATTTTCCCATTCTTGAAAACTCTTTTATTCAGAATAGACTATTTTGAATGTTACTTCTTAATATTTGTATATTTTTTTCAAAGTAGTATGGGAGTCACGCAATAGACCCTTCTCATACCGCAATAATTACCTGATCATATCCAATAAAATGGAAATCCTTCAATGTGATCACTCACTGCAATACGGTATTGAAGTGAAACTAAATACCAACAGCAGAAACATAACTATATTTCCTCCTCTCTCTTTCTTTTCCTATTAACTGTTTCATAAGAAAAAACTACACAATTTTCAAGGTGGTGCATCTGATTTACTGTACTCATCACTACGGTTTCAAGGTGCTTCCATTTTCCTACAAATGCCTCAAGTTTATCTTTCTTTTCGGCATAATAGTACTCCGTTGCATATATTTTTTTGAATAACCACTAAGTTGGTCTAGTAATTCTTCAAATACTACTCTTTCTCTTTTCTTTCAAATTTTTACTTTTGCAAATTCAATAACCTCTTAATCTGCGTCTAAAATATTTTGCTTTATTTCTTTCTCACCCCCCATGGACTTCTGCATTCTGGATAAATACTAGATCTATCTTTTAATTCAGTAAGTTTATCTTCACTGGCTATGATCTGCTATTAAACCTCCTAACGTTCTTCAAATTATGAATTTAATTACTTTTTGTTAATTTTAAAAATTCCATAATTTCTTTTTAAAACTTGCCTGTTTTGACAATCCCTCATTACTTGTTCATATGCAAAATCAACATGAAAAGTTAAAACACTATTCAGGAATTCAACGAAAATGTGAATAAATGGAAAGATTATCTCATTCTGGGATATAAAATTTAGGTAGCATACTGATGTATTGTTTAAAAATCCATAAATTTGAATAGATCCAAATAGAATTTCTATTAACAATAGCAACAGGATCTTTAAATATCAAATAATCTTATTCTAAAGTTCATAAGGAAATAATAAATAGGCAAAAATAAGCAGAAAAATGTGAAGAAAAAGACAAGTTGAGGAGATTATCCTTGTCAGACAAAGGCATCTTAAAACTTCAGTTATTCAAATAGTCACCACACGTGACTACTAAAAGATACAGATGAATCTCTGGAAAAATAATTTACAAATACAATTGAGGTTCAACATAAAAAATAAAAATGTCTTGTATACCTAAAATGTATCAATAAAAGAATTTAAGCAAAAAAAAGTCAACAAAACAGACTAATATAGAAATATTTTATATACTTTAGGTAAATATATTTTTCAGTAATATGAACTAATTCTCCTTTTTTAGATGACACAATTTGCTTTATAAATCAATTTTCCCTGCATGGTAAATATTTTACAAACAAAAAGATTAAAAATTCAATCTATATTATAGATAGTCAATTTAATAATAATAATAAAAACTACAACTCATAGTAAAATTTTCAAAATTTATATTTATGTTGGGCCAGGGATTTGCTCAGTGGTTCCGCTGCCTGCCTCACAAGCGGAAGGACCTGAGTTCGATCCCCAGTACCAAAAAACAAAAAATTATATTTATGTCTAAAGAGAATTGCAAACACTCAACATCAATTGTAATAGAAAATATAAATATTAAACTTATACTATTTTACTCATTAGAATTTTAAATTTTAAAAAGTTTGATAAAATCAAATACAAAAGCAAACAGGAATAAATATTCATATATTCTTAATAAAATTAGTACAACTTCTATAGTGGACAGATGCTCTGTGTTTTCGTATTTATTTGTTTGTTTTGTTTTCTCCTCAAATAGCTCAAAATTGTCCTCAATGCTTTTTCCATTTGTCTGCTTAAATGCACACATATTTTGTAATAGTAATTTCACTTCTAGGAATTTATCTGCACATATTGTGCAGATATGTGTGAAATACTTATGAGCAAGAAAATCTATTGTAGCATTCCAATACTATCAAAATGTTGGACAAACACAAATAGTTATAAATATGCTGTTGTTAAAATTATATTTATACCATGGAATACAGTATAGTCCTTAAAGAGACCTTATCAGTCCTGTGTACCAAATAATCCTTGAGATATATTATGTGTAAAAAACAGAGTAAACAAGTGTATCTATTCAGTGGCATTGATGTTTTTAAAAGGCTGACACATACATATGAAAAATATGTGACAAAATCATAACACTAATTGTATCCATGTATAGAAGCTGTTTTACTTAGGAACAGAAATGAAAAGGAACCTTTAATTTTGCTCTTTAAACTTGTAAATTTTTTACCACGCCTATGTAATATATCTTAATATTCAAATTATCTTTCCAAAATATTAAGGGGTAGTGATGCCATTTTATTTCAAGAGGGACACTATTTAAAGTCCACTATTTAACTTTGAACAAGATTCAGACAACTAAATTGTATCTGGCTTGGCAATAAAATCACAATACCTCAAACCCAAACAATTTTGTGCTCAGCAGTCTTTGGAATGATGTAGAAAATACGGGCTCTTGGCATTTTATGGAAGCAGACTATTTTAGAAACACTAAAGGCAATATAAAGCATTTAATTTAGTTCTAAATCTTAAACAGCTCCCAAGATTTGTATTTCTATGTAATAAGTTTATCCTTCCATTTAAGACAAACAGTAGAGGGAACAATTTCCACCTGCCCTGCAGAATTTTCTTTCACAGCACTTTTCTTCCCGTTTCCTGTTTTGTCTATTTTGTTATTGCTGCTATTATTTTTAATCACAGTCCTGGTTTTCCTGTAGAAATTCAGCTATTATTCAAATGAAGATAAGAGTCCATGTACTCTGATTTCAGTAATGTCTAGCTCCCCCATGTATCTTATTTGAGTTCATACCTAACAGCCTAAAGTCCAGGGAACCCCTGCTCAGTTCACAAAGGGACACACCTCTCCAGAGAGTCAGCTGACTGGCTTTTGTGGTCATTTAGGTTAAGAGTCACTCTCTGGGTTACTAGATGAGTGGAACACAATGAAATATCAATCAAAAGCAAGTCGATTCTCAGAGAAACTGACAACAGATTTTTATATGCAAAAAATTAAAAACAATGGCTGTATACTCTCTATTTTTGTTTCATTGATTTGATATAATAAATTACTCTAGTTTGAATGGTTTAATTCAAGACAAATGGAGAATCTCACAGTTCTGAAAGCTTGGTGTCTAAACTCAAGGGGCTGGCAGAGCCAAGCTTTCTCAGATTGCAAGGGCAGATCCTACTTTATCTATTCCCAGGACTGCTTGCACTCCTTGGCTTGCACCTGCATCACGCTTAAAGTGCCTCAGTAGTCTCCTGGACTTCTCCCAGATTTTCTGTGTGCAAACTTTCCAAATCTTTAAGAACATTAGTTCTATTGCATTTAGGGTCCACGTTAATCCTCTATTACACAACCCTAATGTGATTATATCTGCAAAACTCAATTTCCAAATAAAGTTGCATCCACAGGATTGAGAGGTCAGAAATGTTAGGAGATACTGTTTAATCCAGTGTGCTACTGAATTATACAAGGTGCACGTTTTTATGTAAAATATCTGAGATATTATACTAAGTGTATTCTTCATGTAATGTCTAGAAATAGTTGTATAAAAACAGCAAAATGTCATGCATAAATATAGCCCATGGAACTACCTATGCTCAATACTGGATCTCCAGTTGTTGTGTGAGCTTGGGAAAATCACTCAATACCTTGTGGTCAGACCTCCTCGTTGTTATATGGAAACAGCAGGGATGACTTTCCTCTAAAATTATTTTAAGTATACAGTTAATTAATTCTAAAATGTTCAAACAGACACTAGAATGTATTTAACTCTAGATAATTGTTGGCCATTGCTGGTATTGTTACATCTTGTCTTCTGAAGACATGAGCACATATATATTTTTATTGTAGTAAAATATACCTAACATAAAACTTGCCCTTTTAACAATCATCAAGTGTACTATTCAATAACATTAAATATAAGCACAGGTTATGAATATACTACTATATAAGATGTTCTTCAACTTAGGATAAGGTTATAGGTTGATAAACACATAGTAAATTGAAAATATTGTAAATGATAAATGAATTTAATGTGCCTACAGTGCATTCTGAAGTTTTGACTATTTCTTATAGTGATTGAATGACTGAAAAGGAGCATCACTTTGCTGCCATTGCCTAACATTGTGAGAGTATCAGACTGCATATTGCTAGCCTGGGGAAAGATCAGAATTCAAAATCTCAAGTATGATTTTTATTGAATGCATGCTGCTTTTGCACCATTAGGAATTTTTTTAAAAATACAGAAGAACCATTTTAAACTGAGAACTAGTGGTATACCTAAAACTTCTGGATCATGAATAGAAACTCTTGAGCCACTGAGGAATAATATCCAGCTACCTTGTCATTTAGTGCCTGGTAATCACATTTTTACTTTTTTTGTTTCTATGAATTTGCTTATGTAGACATCTTTATCAATGAAATCATAATATTTATGACCTTTGTTCTGGACACATTTCAAGTAATGTGATGTCTACAAGGTCCATCTATGTTGTAAAATATATCAGACCTCATTTCTTTTCCTGTGAGCATAATATTCCAGAGTACATGCTACCTTTTGTTTTTCCATTAACCAATTGATGGAAACATTTTGCTTCCATCCTTTGGGTATTGTATATAATGGCATACAAGTATAAATTCAAGTGTCCATTCCAATTCCTTGGGGTATATACAGAGAATCGGAATTACTGTATCATATAATAATACTGTTTAGTATTTTGAAGAAGCACCAAATTATATTCACAATATTGCAAAATTTTACATCCCTAACAGTAATGTTCTCTAAATGCTTGCCAACACTGTTCATTACTATTTTTCTATTTAAAAAATCCTAGAAGGTAATAAGTCAGAATCTCATTGTCATTTCAATTTGCATTTCCTTAATGATTAATATTGTTGAACATCTCAAATGCTTATGATATTGAAGCTATTTGTAATAATTGCCTTTGAGCTTTAGAAATTCTTCATATAATCTGAATACTAAAACCTTACTTGATACAGTCCTTAACTTATGATGGCTCAACTTAGGAGTTTTTAAATTTCTGATGGTGTGGAAATGATGTACACTCAGTTGAAAATATACGGTTGCCCCCCATTATCACTTTTTCTTTCCACAGTTTCAATTACCTACATTCAACCATATTTTGAATGTTAGGTAAAAAATATCTAAGACAAACACAAGTTTTAAGTTACACTCCATTCAAAGCATGGTAAATTTTTGCAATGTAGAGCTCTGTTCCTCCTGAAATGTTAATCATCTCTTTGTCCAGTGTATCCACACGGTATACACTACTGACCCATTAGTCACTTAGAAGTCACCTAGGTTATCAGATTGACCGTGGTGCTGTTGCACTGCTTGCACTCAGAGCAGAAATCCAATCATAGCCTAATAGTACAATGCATGGCTGTCATTCTCACTTCATGTCACTACATGGGCATCATATCTTCTCAATCCATCACAAGAAGGAAAAGGCAGTATATAGTAAATTAAGATATTTTCCTAGTGAAAGAGAAAACATCTGAATTTTATTACAGTATATTTTTATAATTGTTCCTGTAGTACTTGTTGCTGTTGGTAATCTCTTACTGTGCCTATATTTGAAATTAATTTCATCATAAGTAGTTATGGATAGGATCAGTACTATCTGTGATTTCAAGCATCCACAGAAGGTTAGTGAAAAATAGGTGCTAATTATATTCAAAATTCTAATTTTTTTCATATCCTTTAATGGAACTACATTTAACATTCAAAGAAAAAGTCAAACCTGTAACATGGAAGTTCAAACATATTCTAGGGCATTGAAAGAATTATGTTCATGCCTTGCTACAATCTTTGATCATTTTCTTACTTCAAAAATTATTCTCTCATGTGTTTACTATGCTTACCATACAGAAATCTTGTAAGGGGACCATTAAGAATTCCACTGTAAAATTTCAGTTGTATAAACACCAAAACCTTATTTCTTACTGGTCAGCTCACCCCAAGGGCGATTTAATGATGATGGTGGCCTTTCTAATTGATACACAGTGGCTGACCATTGAAACAATTGCTTAATGGTTGCTAATTTTTCAAACCTGAACAGCTACAATTCAGTCAATTCACAACATTATGGATTAAGAATCAAGCTTAGGTGATCCACCTACATGATACCCTCTGATTTAAAGAAAATCCCCCCATATCTACAAATGCTGTGTTTATCAATTCAGTCAATAATGGATAGAAAATATTTGAAAAAATGTATCTGTACTGTACAGGTACAGATTGCTTTTGTCATTATTCTCAAAACAATGCAGTGTAACAACTAGTTACATAGGATTTACATTATATTAGATACTATAACTAATCCAGGGAAGAATTAAACCATATAGGCAGATATGACTAGGTTATATAAAAATACTATGGCATTTTGTATTAAGGACTTAAGGATGCCCAGATATTGGAATTCACAAGATGTTCTGGACCGAATGCCCCTGATACACAGGGATGACTGCATTCATTTTTGAAATATATATTTGTCATTGTGGCAAGTGATTTATTTTGTAGTTTATCCCTGGGCCTGACAGATAATTATTTTCATCCTTACTTTGTAGTTGAAGAATTGATATTCAATTGAGAAACATGCCCAAGGACACAGTTTGTAGGTGCAAGAACCCGGATTCAGTCTGATATGGCTAACTCAAAACAAGTGCCCCTTTTTTCAGACTGTACTGTAACCTTTCTCATAGCACTAATGTTCATTGCTGACACAAAACAACCTCATTGAAAGGAATATGGTGGGCTTAACACAGAGTTTTGATATATATAATATATATATTCTTCACAACTCCTATTAAGGACAAAAGGAACAGAAAAGTTGACTTTTTAAAATACACTTAATTTTTACATGTACTATGTCACTTTGTTCTTGTAATTTTATGTACAGTTTACTAAGTTCATTTTAAACATAAAAAACTGACATGCAAAAATAATTTTAAAACTTCCTGAAGGTTTAACATAGTGGCATAGTAACAACCCAAATCCAGAGCCTTTAACACTGATGGATGTTTGTGGGTATCTAATTTATTTTTATATCTTTTTAATCACAGTAAAATTTTCATTAAACATTCTTTTCATTGCCTCTTCTGATACTATGTTATTTAGAGACTAATAAGTTTCTTTCTAAAATGTCCAACATCATAACCCAGAAATAAAACATTGGATATTTACCTTTTTTCCTCTCCATAAATCATAAGAATTTGGAAATATATCTTTGCTCTACATTTTATTATTTCCATTTATACTTCATCCATAATGATAAAGCTTTTGCCTGATAAAAAGTACTGACATATAGAAAATGTAAGGGAAAATATATTCATAAGTATTGAGAATAAAAACATGTGTTGGCTATGGTTAATTAGATAAAGTATTCTTCAAATGTTCACTTTTTAAAAGGTATTAGTAAACATTTGCAATGTATAATGAATATTTTCTTCCTAAGGTATTGGTGCACATATGTAGCAGATCTTCTATCATCTTTATTTCTCCTTCACCTCCCCTCTCTCCCATCTGCTCCATATCTTGCCCATTCTTCTCCAGAAAATAAATCTACCTGTTTCCTATCATCTCTCTGTTATTTTTCCTTTAAGTTATTTATATTTATTTTTTCTTCTAAGTTATTTATAAGAATATTTAACCTTCTATGTCTCATTTATTTCACTTAGCATTAGTGATCAAGGTGCATCCATCTTCCTACAATTGAATCAAATTTATCCTACTTTATGGCTGAGTAGTATTTGTTGCATATGAATTGGGATCATTTGCGAGAAAATGAATGGATCTTGAGACTTTAATGTTGAGTGAAAAAAGTCAGACATGGAAAGTTTGATATTGCACGGTTTCTTTCATATAGGAAACTAAACTATAAATAAAGTTGTAAAATTAAGGCGAACTGTGCGGTAGGGGAATGAGATCATCGGAAAGAAGGAGGAAGGATGAGAGGGGGAAAGGGGTCTAAAAATAATCAGGACATGTTGTGTTTATGTATTAATTGCCCCAAATAAATGTAAATATTATGTATTATAAACATATACCAATAAAATAAAATAGAGCAGAGAATGGAATTAAATAAACATACACAACACATATTAGATTACCATGTTATAGCAAGTACCTTAGACAATGGAGAAAAAGAACCCAGTTGTAGGTTCTACAGGGTAGCACCTGAAGACCACTGGTGAAGGTGTAAAGCAGACATGCCTCTGGCTCTTAATGTAGACAGGAGCAGATATTATATGAAGGGGAGATCTTTGGAAAAGATTTTAAATAATTCCAGTATTCGTATTTTCTAAAACACTAAGACAATAATTTTAGACCAAGTATCCTAATATATGTTAGCAAATTATGATATATTTGAATCCCAGGGTAAATATCATAGAGAAATAAGAGAATACCTCTAAGAAAGTAAGAGTTAATGATAAAAACAGAGATTTATACACTATTAATCATCATTATTGTCTTTGTAATCAATATCATTCTTATCCTGAATAGCTTTACTGATATTGGCAAAAATCTAGCAGGAATTAAATATGATGAAACAATTTTATTCATAGTACCAAAAATATAAAACATCTAGGAATAAATGAAACATGGAATATTTAAATACATGGAAAAATATTAGAAAATCTCATTGAGGAGCAATATGCAAGTCACAGCAAATGGGGAACCATATATATATATATATATATACCCAAATTAAAGACTAAGTATTATGAAGATGTTAATTTTCTTCAAGTTAAACTATAAATTTAATCAATTCCCTATTCAAATAAATACTGAATTTTTAATAATGGGAAAAAAGTAATTTTATGGTTCCTTTGACATATAAAGTATAGAAAAAGAGCAAAATATTACAAAATGGAAGGATTTGTCTTCTTTATATAGTAACCTAATAAATAACAACAAATAAAGATTTATGTTTTAACATATGAATGAAAATGGAATAAGAGGCTCATATGTATATTTACATATATCTAAACACTATATATATTAATCACACATTACATAAATACACAGTACAGATTTAGGATATGACTTAACTTCTCAAATAAGTATATAATGTTCTATTAAATAAGGGATGTTTCACAAAAAATGAAACCAAAAAAAGCAAATGAAAAACTAGTTTCTTACTTCTTTATGTTAGTTGTGAAGGGTTGCCATAGTAATTTATCACAGTCTAGGTACCTCAAATCATATAAATGTATTTTCTCATGATTCTGGAGGTTCCAAATTCAAGATCAGGGTTTGCCAGAGTTGGTTTCTTCTGAGTCCTCTTTCTTGTACTGGGCTGTCTTCTCTCTGTGTCTTGTGTTCATTTTCTCTACAGACACATTGAGTACTAACCATCTCTTCTTATAAGAACACCAGTCGTATTGGAGTACGCTCTACCCTAACCAACTAATTTTACTTTAATGACCTTTTTTAAAGTCCCCATCTCCATCTCAGGTAGTGAGAGTTAGATCAGAGAGCACAGTTCAGCTCATAGCACTCATATGAAATGCACTTCAAAATAATTAAAGAACTATTTCTTACATAAGCTAGAACATGACACTTTGACTTCAATGGACAAGTTTCCAAAATTCTATGAACTCCTTGAAATCATAGACATTTTCTATATGTAGGAATGTGCATGATCATTATAAATGAGAAGCTTTATCTTTCATAAGCATTGTGAAAGAATCTGTATTTTTTAAAGTTTAGAATACTAAAATAGGAGAACACATATATAATATTCATATAATATTGAACCAGGTTAGACTCCTTGAGTATAACAGCAAAAGCACATATCTTAAAGGAAAATATAAGTGGATTTGACTACATAAATATTAAACAAATTTTGTAGAGAAAGAAACAGTTAAAAAAGTTAAAAGTAAAAGCCTAGGGGAAATAATTATTTCACAGATAGGGAGGTAATATGAGGTAGAATTAGGTACCTGGGTTTGAAAAGAGACACACAGCTTTAATGTCAGCCTATCCATTCAACAAATTGTGTACATTTCTTTGTCTGCTTTTTTCTTCATTTCTCAAATGGAGATTTATGCTGTCTAGTAGAAATGTCAAGAAATTTTTTTGGATAATATTTGTAAAAGGTAGTACATCGAGTAGCTCATAGCATTGCACTAAGAAATGTTTGAGAAGGCAAATATTTTATATACATATTAAATTACATAATTGTATTGGCTTCTTTTTAAAGTTAATATAAAAAATTCTATGAAAAATGTTGGCATCAGGTATGAACAGGAAATCCAGTAAAGTAATCCAAATAATGAAAACTATCAGAAACAATATGCAACTTCACATACAGAATAATCAATATGCCAATCCAAGTGGCTTAGAAGTTCTCTCCTTTTTTTGGGTACTGGGATCAAACTTGAGACCTTGCCCTTGTGAGGCAAGCACCGGAACCACTGAGCTAAATCCCCCACCCAAGTGACTTAGAGGTGAGTCTTAATTGAACCTAGATAATACCTCATTAATGTGTAATGCCTAGCATATAGTAAGTTATGAATGAATACATATTAAATAAATAGTTCATATTTTAATAATGCAAGGTAATATATTTAATATATATTAATGATTTAGAGGTTAAGAAAAATAGCATAGAAGCATAAGAATTAATAAAAAGAATTATTTTAAAAGGAAATAAATGCATGGGACAGATGATAAATCCAGAATTTAAAAAAGACTCCCATAAAAAGCTGGAAAATGACATAATGATTCCAAGTTAACATAATATAAATATTTATAAAAGAAACTGAAAATGTTAATTTACTAAAACATACTACAAAGAGGGAGGGGAGGAGAATGGTGGAGAAAGGAAATATTAGTTGGATTGAATTGTCATTGTAATTAAATAAATTAGTTTCATTGTACATGTACCAATTCCTTTTTTTTTTTT
>NW_004624813.1:6489758-6519763 GCF_000247695.1 Heterocephalus glaber | reverse complement strand
AGATCCCCTTTTGTTGCCAGTTCAGTGGGTCCAGGTGGTTGAGTATCAGAGTGTTCCATCTCATTTCCCTTTGGGGTTGCTGTAGGTGAACTGGACGTCTGGTTTTGAGACTTATTTACATGTTTTCTCATTTCGACTGGGAGGATGGGGCGGTGCTGTTGACACCCGCAGGGCTCACCTCCTCTGAGCTGGGAGAGGTGGGACAGGGGCCGGGAGTGGCAGTGAGTGACGGTAGAGATGGTGGCCCAGAAGCCCCTTCCTCTGGACCAGGAGCAATGGGACAGCAGCTCAGAAGCCCCTACCTCTGGTCCAGGAGTGGCAGGACAGACAGCGGCCCAAAGCCATTTTCTCTGGGCTGGGAGTCCATGTACCAATTCCTTACACTGTATGTAATTGTTATTACTGCAAATGTGTTCTAACAACAGTTATAAAAAATAAAGGCCCACATCTCTTAAAATCCCACTCCCAAGGAAAGGGAGGATCATATATTTTTCTCCCCCCTTACCCATCTCTTCCCATCACTCATTCTCTGTCCAGCTCATACTGTTCTCACAAGTGCTGTGGCTCTATGATTAAAGTAGGGTCAATTGAGTCACTTGTGATGGTTAGGACAACCCGTTCCCTCTCTAACCCACCTTCCTCTATGACAAACACCTTCATGATTTTTTAAAAAAGTCTTATCTTGACTTTTTGTGAGAAAGAAAAAGGATACCATATATGAATGCATTTCTATAAGTACAAAACAATGGAATACAAACATCTAAAGAAGTTATTTCAAAAAACCCTGATCATCAATATTTGAAAGTGTCTGTTCAATGACTCAAACTCCTATCCCTAATGTTTAAATTTAACATTTGTTCTACAACAATGTATTGCCATTATTTCACTTGCACTTAAACTAAGATGCCAGTCATCTTAGTCTTTTGGGACTTCTATAGCAAAATATCTTGAATTGAGGGAATTGCAAACAATGAAAATTTATTGCATATAGCTAAAGGCTTTGAAGTCTACAATCAAGCCATCAGAGATCCAAAATCTACTAAGGGTCACTTCTCATAGAGACTTTTATGAGGTGAGTCATAGCATCTCATAGCACTTTCTGTGTGTCCTCACTTGGAGGAAAGACCAACTGCTGTATCCTCACAGGCAGAAAACAAAAAGGGCTCCTTCCTACCTCTTCCTAACAGTACTAATTGAACTTTAGCCTCACTCAAAGCCCTACTTTTAATATTATCATAGTGGGAAGGAAGCTTCAATGTATGAATTTGGGGGTGAGAAACATTCACCTTATGGCATCAGGCTTTCACAAAGAAGTTAGCAATTCAAGGATTGGTGAAATTCTAGCTGCAAAAGGATAATATAACCATAAACTCCTAGTATTCCTATACTAGAAGTATATATAATATGTTTAAAATTGTTAAGCATCATTGATGTTTTTTGTAGAATTAGATGAAAAATAAATAAATAAATAAATAAACTTTAAATAAGTAAAGGTAGCAAAAGAAAAATGAAAAAAATCACAATACAAAGGTTATGATCCAAGCCCCCAATGTCTGAGACCAGTATTCGAGAGTTGTCATTTCCAAGCCATCAGAGTGGGTGGGTGCCTTGCTTTGATGTTACTGCAACAGACTTTCTTCTTCCAAGGCAAGGTCCCACTGCAAGTCATGCCACTTCCCATTAGTCCCTACGCTTGTTAGAATGCTTTACAAAGTGCACAACCTCATCCAGAAGTTTATAAAACAGATTTTTATCATAAGCTTGGACTACAGTAAATAGACAAGTATAATGTGAAGCTTCAAATCACAGAGAGAAAGCTCGTTCTAAATTATTCATAAGGAATCTGCCTCCAGACTGAAGGAATATCCCAGGAGAGGAGCCCACATTAACACACACCTGTCTTATTCTTATTTTCACTTTAACTTGACACCTTACATACACAAAAGTATCTCTGAAATTGCTGTGGTTTGGTTGATTGCCAATTGCTGATATTACACCATTGAAATGAGAACTCCATTAGCCACGGCTGTGATGTACCCTGCATAAAGTGGAGATGGCAGAATATGTCCCTGAATATATGTAGCCTACATCTGGCTGTGACAAGGTACAGATTTCTTCTACATTTTGAGTTGCATTACTTTCAGTGTTAATTTTTATGAGCTGAGAATATTTTTAACCAAATTAATTTTCTCAAACACTAAAGTGTGTATGATAATCTTAATAATATAAACTCTGCTCATTATTTTTCCAAGTTTAATTTTTGCCCTATTTACAGCCCATTTTGGTACAGCAAATTAAAGTCATTCTTTTTTTCTGCTAGACTGTACACTAGAATGTAAATTAGAAATATTTGAGCTAGGTAAGCAGTTATACACATTGTATATCCATATATAAATGCACATATGCCTTATTGCCACTTTGAAAAATATATCAAAATTTATTCTCAAGTGGGCTCAAGATGACATCGTGCTTTTAATTTCTTTCAAAAGTAACAAATTGTCTAGCTCCAGAATGTTGCTTACCATTACTGGTTGTGGCCTTAGGGACAGTTACTTTATTACCTTTCTGAACCTTACTTCAAAAGAATTAATTAATTGATGTTCTTAGCAGCCTCATCCTGACAAAAACATATGATACTCAAATGTTAAACATGGAACCTCAGATGAAACTGTCAGGAAAAAGCTGAAAGTAGTTATTAATATGGCTTTTGATAAATATCAGCTCAGCCTCATACTGTGCCTCCTCTGTTTTCATCTTGGAAAGTAGTTAATCTGATTGATGAAGATTCTAGTTCAGATTGTCTCTCATGCTGAGTTTAATAATGGCACTTTTTTTTGTTTCCCCCCCCAAAATTCTTATTTTCAAGTGGTGATGTTTGTTCCTTCTCATTTGACTGTTTTTCAAGAGAAAAAGCTTTAAGCGTTATCCCTAACATTCATTCTAATTGTAAGAATTCCTTATTGTCACACAAGCATGAGCACTGGGACTGGCTTCCAAACTTTCACTTTTGCAAAGTGTGCTTTAATGGAGAGGCTGTCAAATGCTAATTCTAACCCTCAAGGCATAGAAGAGCAAGCCCATCAGGACAAATCAGGCAGCTAGCACTAATGGGCTGCAAATCTGGCCTCATTATTATTACCCATCAGCTCCCATGAGCCATGACTCTTGTTCATCATAATTCAATTCAAACAGTTTCAATTCTGGTTCAAGCACCTTCATTGCTATGGCTGATGCAATAGAGAATGGCATGGCTCATGATATTCTTGTTTTAACTACGGCAGGGCAACTTTTATTTCCTATAACTATCTTAATTAATAAAAGCAAACACATCGATCTCATTTCATTGAAAAAGAATTACAGGCAAAAGTTAAAACATTAATCCGATTAGATGGAAATGAAGGATCTGGTACCATGTCTTTTGATTGCTTGTGGTTATATGTAAATGAAGGATTGAGAATAGTATCTTCTGATTTTTCCTGTGAGTAGTGCCAGATTCAACTGAAGGATTGGTAATAATGCCTTTATTAATGGTCCCACATACAGTGCTCAGGAGCCATTAGCCTGGAGTAATTTGGGTAGAGTGTTCAATTCATGTCTTTTCTTTTCACTAAACAACTGGCTCAACCCATTAGTCATGTGTTTCTATAACTTCTGACAAATTTCTCCTGGTAGTTTGTCCTGCTTGTCCCAGACCTAATTCCCTACCTCAGTGAGATACATCAGTACTATTTTAAATTAACCAATATTGAAAGATTAGGTCTTGCCAGCAAGGTTAGACTCTTAGAAGTTGATGCTTTTCCAGTCAAGCCTTCAGATGAGATAGCGGATATTCCCAATATTACATCTTTGTGAGAGACTCTGAAGCAGAGGACCCAGTTAAACCATGCCCAAATTCCTAGTCCACAAAATTTGTGAGATAGTGAATGTGTGCTGTGTTAACTCATTAAGTTTTGGAGTAAGTTCTGTAGGAAAAGATAGCAGATACAAGTATAATATTTATCAAAGCATGAGAATTTGCTGCAAATAAAACAGGACCAATGAAGTACCTTGCACATAAAAATTTGCAATATATATTTTAATGGAAGGAAAAGAAGGGAAACAAAACCTGGGTGGAAATTCATACAGCTCAAAAGTGTATGAATATTAATATGTTTTGATGTTTGCCCCTTATCATCTTTTAAAATGGTTTCAACTTTTTTCTTTTTCTTTTTCTTTTTCTTTTTCTTTTTCTTTTTTTTTTTTTTTTTGTGATACCAGGGATCCAATTCAGGGCCTTGCATCTGTGAGGCAGGGGAGGAGCCATTGAACTAAATCTCTGGCTCAAAATAGTTTCAATTTTAGAAAAAATAGTATAGAAGACTTCACTTCTGACTGTAGGGTGGATGTATTGTGGGCATTTAAGGGATTTGCAGGGAAAGTGTTATCCTAGGGAGGTTCTATACTGAATCAAAGAGGAGAACCAAAGAAATTATCCATGTTAATTTAAGGGAATGAATGAATGAACGTCACTGTCTGTGTTGACTGGAGGAATTTGATAAATTGTTCTTGATTGGAAGAGATGTTCTGCAGGACAAAGATAAAGGGCTTGAGAATCAGGGAACACATGAATAAGAAGACGAGTCTGAATCTTTCACTCAAAAAACAGGAATATCTGAACAGGTAAGGTTATATTGTAGTGGGAAATAATTACATCAACAGATGTAAAGGTTGGTCTTTGGGCTTTACAGTTACAAATTCTGAGTAGTCATCTTAGTTCTGAGATCATGATTAAATGCATCCCTCTGTTGTGCAAGCAATAAGCAGAAGACAAAACACAATTTGCTTTATACCAACATAAATTTTGGGCTCAAATATTTTTCAGAGACCAAAATGGTTAAAGCTTACCTTCATGAATTGCAATATATTAAGAGATGATAGGTTATCAATAGTTCATGATTTTTTAATATGAAAAGGTTAATGTAGCCACATGTAGTGGCATCTTATATATTCCAAGTAGAATTGCTTGAAATGGAAGTATAATTTCTCATGTCCTTGTAATTAAATATTAGCCCTTCCTTTATGATGCAACAAGTGATATCTTGGGGGATGCATTTAGATTACTGAAAAAGAATGATCATCTGATTCCAAGTCAGCTGATTTAATTTAATGAAGTCTGAAGACTTACAGGGCAGTTTCTCTTGTTGGGAGATTTCCCTCACATCTAAGTTATGTTATCAAGACATGAATGCAGTATATGGAAAGAAAAAGTTATTCATTTGAGTGTGAATATTAATTTTATCAGCTCTGGGCACAAATTAAGACAGCTCAATCTTTCAAGATTTTCTGGTGGAACACCTACCCTGAATAACAAAACATTATTTTTTTATAAACTTTATTTTAGAATAATTTTAGACTTGAAAAATTATTGTAAAAATAGTTCATAGAGTTCATAAATTCCCTACATCCAATTAATCTTACATTTCACATTTTATATTAACATGATATATTGTTACAATTAATGAACTAATATTCATATGTTAAATATTAGTGAATGTCCTTATCATACTCAGATTTTCTGAATTTTTCCCTGATGTTATTCTCCTATCCTAGGTTACCATTCCTGACACCTTATCACGTTTTGCTGTCACGTCTCCTTAGAATTATCTTATCTGTGATAATATTTCAGAGATTTTTCTTGTTTTGACAACCTTGATAGTTTTGGAGAATATTGCTTGGGTATACGGTAGAACATGTTTGTCTGATGTTTCTTCTTATGATTAGACTGGGGTGATATGCATGAAGAGAGAAGACTACAGAAGTAAAGTTGCATAGTAATTAAATCACGTGAAGACTTTGTACTGTGAATGACTTGGCAGCAGTGGTGGTAATCATATCACCTGGCTTGGGATAGCATTTATCAGTATTTTTCACTGCAAAGTGCACCATTTTCATACTGCACACTTTGGGAGGAAATCACCATGCCCAGTCCACACTGAAGCAAGGTGTTATGACTAAACTTCTGCACACAGTAGAACTAAATTTTGTGGAAACATCCTACATTGAAGATTTATCTATTGTTCCATATTTCCTAACCTAGTAAACCATTTATTTATTTCCATATGAACTAATAGGTATTCTGGGGGCTAGAAGATAATACTGCTTATTTTGTTGCTCAAATTATTCTAGCTTTGGCCACTACAAGCTCATTCAGTTTATTCCTATATCCTTTAGACATATTGCTACATCAGGATGTATATTTTGCTTGATTGATGTGTTTTAGTTTTTGTTTTTGTTTTATATTGGGAAACTCTTCTTTACTTTCTGGTACTACATGATTTTCCAGGCACATCTTATATGTTTCCTACCTCATCTCTATAATAAGCCAATTCTACAAGAGATCATTTATTGGACACTGTTATTAGAATCCTAGTTGCAGTGTTAGGACCATTGGAAATTTTGGCTTTACTGGCAATTTCCAAGGCAAAATAACAAAGATTAATTTGTAAATCTCAAATCATGCTATCTTTAAATAAATTAGGAGTGAGAAAAGTACAAATATTAAAATCTTATGTCTCAATAATATGACAATCCAAAATATCTGTAAAAATATTTCCATGTGCAGCAGAGCACATAAACACAGAAAAACTTGATATATCCCAAAATAATATTCTTTTTGAAATATTGTTTCCTTTAAACATTTGGCTGTTTCCTTAACTGAAATATTTAAATGTTACTCTATGCTTGAATTCCAAGTTAGGAGGAGAGTATTGCAGGGGGCCAGAACAAACATTAGCAACTATCAGAGAAATTAAAAATTGAATTCTTTAATTTCAGACCAAAAGAAGACTATCCCTTTCTGAAATCCAAGTCAGTTATAGCAAATGCTGACAATTCAAGAATAGAGGATTTAACAAACGATACAGTGATCAAGATATTTCACTCTCAGCAATCAGTGAAGGTTATTATTCATTCTGGTTTTCATTCATTTTTCACATCAAGAGTATTGCTGGAACATCTAAGAAAAATGCAAATAAGCTCTATGGCAAATGTGTATTACAAATGTTTTGTGAGGTATTTTACTAATTCCTAGTTAAATAAATTGTTAATGCAGAGTAAGTACCTAAGAAGGAATTCCACTGGCAGAGGTAAAATAAATTTTCATTTAACCAATTTCTCACTGGATGAACAGGATTTATATGAGGAGAAGAAACATTCAGATGTGTGCATGTGTGTGCTTATACATATATATATATATATATAAAATAAAATATATATAAAATCAGATTTTTCTGGAGCATGATTTTCAATGAATACTTTCAATGAATATTGTATATTTTTTGTCATGGTACCTCTAGATAAGAAAATGCTTTAAATACTCTGGGGATTCATTTCTAATGACAAAATTATGTCTTCAATGAGCTTTCATTATATAGAAAACAGACAAGTTAAAATCAACTTTAACATATTGCTATGCTAAGAGATACACAACCACTATAAATATATGTGAATAGGCTCATCAGATATGACAGGGAGTAAGGAAATCTGGCCCACATTTCTTTCCAGTTAAACTAAGATCAGAGTAGATGTTGTTATAGGGCACTTATAACTCCTTTTGTATATTGTCCAATATCAATAGCAAAAGTCCAGTACAGACTCATTTAAGGAGGCCTTAGATCACATAACCTCAGGAATCACAAAGATATTAAAAATTATACAGTTATGAAGAACTGAAATACAAAACTTTCCTTGACTTTATTTTGTATGGAAACACTTAGACATCTAATATGAGAGGAGAAATTCCACGTGTAACTACAAAACATGTCTGATTATATTTTTTTGATAAGTTTGCAGAAGTTATATATTTAGAAGTCATCAGAAAAAGTTGGTGGCCTGATGCACTTTTTTTTCATCACTGTGTTTGTTCTTTGCAGAGGAATGCTTATTCAGAACAGCAGCAAGTCTTCTAAACTTAAATAACAATAATTTGTTAATCTGTCTCTTTGTGAATTTTATACACTGAAGATTTTATTCACAAATCCACTGAAATAACCTTTTGAACCTCACCAAAGATTTATATTCAGTAGTCCTCACCACATAACATGGTTACACTTCATACTGATTCACATAATTTTTTCATTAGTTTTCATGAATCATCTAATGTTGCTCTCTTCATATATGTTGTTCCTTCTCAGTCATCTCTTTCACTTCTTTATTCTTTAGAAGGCATATGAAGAACCAAAATTATAACAGTTACATTTTTTTCCTGTAGTTCCATTACATGAGGTACTTTATTATCTTATTTGTGGCTATGTAACAAGATCCTAAAAAAAATTTTAAAAAGACTGACCATAGCTCATCTGTGTGAATGATAGTTTAGCTAGAGTTTAAGCATAATATGAGTTCTAGAGTGAGATTAAGCAAGCCTAATTCCTCATACTGCTGTGTCTGCTAGTTAGTAAATCTTCCCATGTCTTATGTTAATTAGTGGTAAAATGATAATGATAATATTTACTCCTTTTTTTTATACCAGGGGTCAATCTCAGAACCTCCCACTTGCTTGGAAGGCGCTGTGACACTAAGCTACATCCCCAGCCCTAATAATATCTATTTTAGAATTAAATTGAGTCAATAGAAGCAAAAGTCCTTGGAGTAGTCCTGGCATAGAGTTAACACTCAGTAAACACTATCATGCATTATTACAGTTGGCAATAAATTAATGTTTATTCATAAATACAAAATTAAAAATCATTGAACAAACACAGACTAAATCATTTAGTATCTTGGCTTTTAAAGCAGAAGTCATTATTCAGTCTATTTTTTTCCTCTATGAGAAAACATTCCATTATAATAAGATGCCCCTTTCTTACTCCAGATTCAAAACCAGGATTTTTACAAAAACTTAAAATAAAATAAAAGACTAAACGGATATTTAATTGTAGCTTCTATGTTAAATTTGATCGGGTTAATTTGATTATGTTTTTACATTGCATGTCAACAGCAACTGTTGAATAATCACAGATCAATAAGGCAAATATCATCATAATACTTCTTCCTTTTATTTTTGACCTCCCCAAATGATAATACATATCAATAAATGGCCTTTATCCATTCAGCAAATTGAGATCATTTTGACGTTTTACTTGTTCATTGTATGAACACTAACAGCCAAATACACATTCTCAGGGGAGTTACTTTTTAAAAAAATAGTTATTTCTTTCTTCTGTCTCATGTTCATGATGGGTTGGCTGCAACTGAAGCCTTTCTGTCTGATTTCATGACTTGGACAGTCTTATATAAGGGGACAAGCAGTTCCTAGCTATAGAATTACCAGTTCTGTGGCAGAAGAAAAAATGCCCCATGGCAGAACTACATGATGACTTCTAAGGCATATTCTAGAAGTGACAGAGTCCCTTCATTCATATTCAATTGGCATCAGCAAATATATCTGAAGCCTGGTGTCACTGGAGCAGGAAATCATTATTTTGTAAAGAGCGGCATTGCAAGTCACATATCCAAACGTGGCAATAAAAATGTGGAAACATGTAATTTCAATATAGGACAGAAAATCACCTTTAAAAGTCTCCACACCAGCTCCAAAATTATTGGATATATATTTTGAAAGAAGGAGCAGTATATGTACATGTATGTGTGATCATAGAATCTATTTTAAGTCATACTTGAAAGGCCTTTTCTGTAGACATTTATTTAAAAATATCCTCCATTATGGTTAATTTACCAATATAGCCAACCTTGATGATAATGAATATTATTACATAAATTTTTTGTGCTAACAACTACAATTATTTGTGAAAATGGCCAAAATTGACACCTTGCCTATGCCACAGTTGGTACTCACTAAAAATAAACAGAAACAAGGTCTCTTTAATCATTGATTTTAGACATCTAATTAGACTCACCTTCTAAAATTTTCTTATATAAAATATACACATTTTCTCCTATTGCTTAGTTAACAGATTCATAAATAATTAGCAGCAACAGAAACTGAGCTACAAGAAGTTTGACACAATCTTGTTTATATTTTCAAATAAGATATCCATAGACAAAAAGGCAATAATTTTTGTAATTTCATGGGAATTTGCAGGGAAAAGTACTAATTTCATGGTGACATCTAGGGAAATGTGATGATTTCATGCAAATTTAATCCTCTGTCCCTAAACCATCTACAAACACATTTCAATGGGCATAAAAACAGAGCTTCCTACAAAATTTCAGTATTAAGATTATGAAAATGGATGAACAGGTAAAGTAAAGCATTTCAAAATTTAACAAAGTTGGTACTGTAAAAATTAAGGGAATCACTATGTTGCTTTCTGAGACAATTTTTAAAAATATGCATTTGTATAACTTTAATCCAAATTCAAATTTCCATTGATAAATTTTTAATTTAATTTTGTCATAAAATTGACAATTTTTCCATAAGTACACAAACTTCCATTTGATAACTCAGTTTACAATATCTAGTTAATATTGATTATGGATATAATTCTGGGATGTTCAATTAATTTTTAAAAATAATACTTTTAAATATTATCATACTATTATATGATAGTTCATGGATCTGTAGACAAATGAGTATTGTTCCATATGACCTTAATTAATTCATAAGGGCATAACTAGACCAGCCTTTAATATCAATGTTTATTCCACACATAAAGTAAGTTCAAATCTTTTAAGATATATGGATTGCTTGTTACAGCTGACAGCAAACAAAGAGAGTGAAAATAAACAATACAACAGCAGAAAACACTGGGCATGATGACATGCCTATAATCCCAGCACTGAGAGACTGAATCAGGAGGATCACTGTGAGTTCAAGCCCAACCCGGACTACATAGCAAGGCCCTGCCTAAAAATAAATAAATAAATAAATAAATAAATCCTAAAGGATCAACCGCAGACTTTCTTCAGACTTCCCATTCAACATAACTCCAGAACTGATTCTATGTCACTTCACTAGACTTCATAAGTCTCCTTGGTTGAGGAGGAAACACAAGAATTGGGGGCTGAGGATTTAGCTCAGTGGCGCCTTCGCCTGCCTCCCAAGCACAAAGTCCAGAGTTTGATCCCAGGTAACAAAAACAAAAAACAAAACAAAACAAAAAGAATTGGGTTAAAACATTCCCACCAGCTTGAACCACCAGTGGTACATGCATGACTGTCCCATCGGGTGGCATGGGACAGTCCCATTGGGTGATAAAATCTGCCCAGTGGGACAGTTAGACATGTAAGGCCCTATGGAGGACATGTTAAAGGACCAATAGAAATTTACAAGAGAAGATAGCTATTGGAATTCTCAGCGTCTTTCACCTCAGCTCTAACAATGCATTCTTCCTTGCTCATCTGCCTGCACCTAAGCTTGTCATTATAGGCAGTGAGACTTGTGTCCTGATGTTGATGGGGAGCCATATCAAAGACCCTGGCATTTGTCTTTACTTCAAACTGCAAAAATTAGAGCATTTCATTTCATCATTATCAAAATAACACCAGATAATCAATGTACTTTCAATTATTTAAAAATGGCTCTTTTACCAAGAGCATCATCAATTTTGTAGGTTTACAATTGTTTGCTACTTTTTTTAAAAAATGAAGGGCAAAATAGAAGATAAATAGAAAGGAAGGACAAATTCAAGTAATTCCCCACTTAACCTATTCCATTGTTTCAAAAATATTTTAAAATATATGCTAATTTATGTCACTCATAGTATTAGTTTCTATTAGTTCATTGAAAAGAAAGTTTTGTGATATAATCTCTTTTTTTTTACTTTGTAAGAATCTTTTTTGTCTGTCTTCTACTCTGAGTAACTACTTTGAAGATAAGGATGTTTACATTTTACCTAACTCTTCCAAAGTTTACCTAACTCTTCCACATTAGATAGCACCAGTTGCTGGTGTTGAATTTTTCAAAATTGCAATAATGTAATGACAAATGTGGTGAGTGCATTAATATGATCACTGTGGCAACATTTATCATGAAATATCAACTGATTATCACTACCAAACCCAAAATACAACAATTGGTTCAGTGAAAGTGATTCCTGTAATCAGACTAAATTATCTGATTTTTAACTTTATTTCTATTCATGACAAGAACAAACCAGAAAATGGAAAATAATATTTTAAATGAAGGTTGGGATTGTGATAAATATGGTTCTGAATTTTCTTTTATTTTCTTTTTTGTTTATTTGCTTTTTGGTACTGGGGATCAAACTTAGGACCTTGTGAGGCAGGCATGGCACCCCTGAGCTAAATCATCAGTCCACTATGAATTTTTTCAACCTTTCAAACAATAAGTATTTAAGAAATACAACTTGAAACAAGTTGACAAATGGAATTATAGTAAAAATTATTTGTCCAAAGGCAAAATTTGATTTTGAGATTTTAGATAAAATGCTCTTAAATAGCAAATGATAAACCTAATCACATATGCCAGACAACAGGCTGTGTTAATGATGGTAAGTATGCATTATTTCAAACCAATATTTTGACAAAATACAAATCCCACCAAGATTCACCATGGTGCCTGGCACTGAACGGATTTTGTATCATTTATTAAATCAATGTATATGCAAGTAAATATATGAATTTTTATAAGTCAAACCATAACACTATTGCAACTTATGCTAAGAAAGATGTTCCTGTCATAAACAAGCAACAGAGAATCCAAGAAAGTTTCGTTTCAGTTAAAGTGATTAATTTATATTCTTTTATGCACATACATATCAATATCTTCAAACATGATGTTATACTTCACATTCTTTAACTTTTTAGAGGAACCGATACTAACTTCTTTGTTTCTCAAATGTATTTTACACTTAATAAAAACCATCTTATACCTCTAACATCTTCTCCTTAAGTGGACTCATTGTCATACATTACTGATAACCGACAAACTTAATTGATCTAGTTAACTGATTGTGCTTGTAATGCAATCAGTGCACATAGTTGAAGTAGTCAGTTATGAGACTGAGAAAGACAAAATGAAGGCTAATATTTTAGATTTCTATTGCAAAGTGAAATAAATGAATAGTCACCCTAGTGTTTGGGTTGTATTTGAAATGTTACATGTGGCATTTTCCAACAAAAGATGCAATTAACGTCATGACTGGGACTGTCACATTGCATCGGAAACACTTCACTGGATGTCTGTCAAAATCAAAGCAGCTGTCACAATTTAACATAAAAAAACTATTTTAAAGAACTTCCTGTATACTGATGTTAAGTCAAACCAGTAATTATAAAGATAACAGCCAGAAATTCAGACTAGAAAATTAATGCATTTCTCCCCAAAAATAGTTTTGCTTTACCCTTTCTTGAGATCTTTTTTGAAGATGTGACTTTGAAAAAGGAGCAACTTGGAAAGATAGTAAGACTATTATGACATTAACTTGCCATTCTAAGAAGCAAAAGACATTTTTCCCACTAAATGCCACCTCAGCTGTCTGCCATAAAAATGTAGCATTTTGTTCCTTATAACTTTTCTATCCTTAGGACGATGGATTACTCCATTCAATAACAAGATTATTGAGTTTCTACAAAGACATTTATTACTGTGATTGAGAAAGGAATCATAGGTAATTCATGGGGCAGGCAAGTGATGTAGCAGATGAAAATTGACCACAAGAACCACAAATTGTGAATGTGTGATACATTTCACAAATATATAGTTCATATTTCATTTTTTTCTTTAATCATTTGCAAATTAAAATTTTAAAAAATGAAATCTAAAAGAATCTACATCTATGAATCTCCTGAGGCTTTCAACTCGACTAACAATTCTTTCAGTATTGGTGGCATTTCTCAAGTTCCTGTCTCTGAAACATTTAAGATAAATTAGACCAGAACTTTTGATATTATCTTAAGAGAGTCATTGTACTTTCCTAATTCCATATTACTTTAAACATAGGTGTTTTTTCCTTAAATTTAAAAAGCACAACGTCGTGCAAATATTAACTAATCCAAAAATATTTTGAAAATTTATTTGAAACTCAAATAAATATAAAACTTTATATATTTTAGTTCCCTCTCAAAGGTTAAACAGCCTTCAATCGATACATGTGCCAAAGATGATGTTTTTTCTTTATTTGGTGAGAATAGGACCAAGATACATTGTATTGTCCAGGAATAAATCAACTTTATAACGGCAAGAGTAGCATTCCTTGTACAGATGAATTCAAAGTGAGTTGTCTGATTATCTAGGAAAAGAGTTCAGAAGATCTTAGAGTTCCACACTTTAACAGATAATCAAGGAACTCCTTGAATGAATTCAGAGGAAGATTGAGTTGAGCAAGTAGAGGAAGTATTTCTGAGAATATTAGGCAGCAGATGGTTAGTCTAAGCCTGATTTTGTGCTCTCGGTTTCAGTTTGAATCACTGTGAATGACTGTGTGTAGGAAATGAAGAAATGAAAGGTTGTTTTCAACTTCAAGATCTCCAACATAAAGCTTCATTGGCTAAATTGGCAGTGAAGAAGGAGATTGTTCTTCTTTAAACATCACTACCGCGCCTGAAAGGATTTGAACCTGCAAAAACTCATTGGAGTGAGGGCAGAGTTCATTTTTCAGGTCAGCCTCTAAATGGAATTTTGTTTGGCAGTAATATGTAGACAGTGACAAACCAATCACATGCCAATCGGTTTGGAGAAGCTAAAATTATCTTACTTAAACAGTGTAAATTATTCTGGTCCTTTCACAACAGAAAAATATGCAAATTCAAAGGGGAAAGGCGTTGATATCTTGGCTAATGAAATAAGGGAGGTTTAGATGATTGGAAAAATAAGATAATTGTCAGCAGTGTTATGTACTGTGTTTTTGCCTAGGTGCAAAGACACACTTCCACTTAGGATATGGGAGGAATTTGACCATTAACAAACAAGCAAACTAGACTCTGTATTTCATTTAGAATTCCTTGTCAGAGAGAGAGAGACAGACAGACAGACAGACAGATAGGCAGGCAGAGAGAATGGAGAAACATTTTCAATAAATGCTGCTGAAGTAATTAAATACCCATAGTTTAAAAAAAAGCAATCTAATGTAACACTTTATATACACAGAACTAAAAGTGAATTCTAGATCTAAATATAAGATGCAAAACTATAAAACTCTAAGAAAAAAAAACTCTTAAGGATAAAATATTGGAGAAAATCTAAACACTAATGGCCAATAAAAATAAAATTTGATAAATTGGATATCAATAACATTGAAAACTCTTGCTTTGCAATATGTCCTTTCAAAAGATTGAAAATGTGAGCCTCTGACAAGGAGAAAATATTTACAAATTACACATTCAACAAAGGGAAAGGACATACAAGATATAAATAACTTCCAAAATTCAATAATAAAAGCAACCCAAATAGAAAAGTCATTAATATAAATGTAAGTTGTTATAGGTTTCTGAAAAACAATTTGATAGTTCTTTAAAAATGTAATATGTTACTGTCACAGAACCCAAATATTATACTCCTGGGTATTGATGTCAGACAAAAGAAGATGTACATTCACACACACACACACACACTCACACACACAAGTACACACACACACAGAGTGCATAAATGTTTATACTAGATTATTTGTAGTAGCCAAAACCTGAAATCAGCCAGATGTCTTTTAAAAAGGAATGAATTGTTGATGCATACAATAAATTGGAAGGTTAGAGAAGTAACTTGGAAAAAGTAAGTCCTAAAAGACTCCATACTATATGCTGTAGAGTGAATGATTGTGTCCTCTCAAGATTCATAGATTGAAGCCCTAACCTTTAATAGATAATGTTTGGAAAGGGACCTTGATAATTAAGGTGAGATGCTATGAAAGGGCTGAGTCCACATGATGAAATTAATGCCCTTATAAGAAGAGACCCCAGAGAGCTTGTTCATTCAATGTCTCTGCAGGCAGCAGGGAAGGCCATAGCAAGAAGGTGGAAATGTGCCCTGCTGGAGGAGAGCCCTCAACAGGAGATAAATCAGCCAGCTTCTTGATCTTGGGCTTCTCGGGCTCCAGACCTCCAAAGAGATAAATGTTTTTTGTCTAAACCAACTCTGTTATTTTGTTATGACAACATAAGCAGACTAAGAGACTGTGTCATTGCATCCATATCACATTTTTGAAGTGGCAAAAATTATAGAAATGGAGAACTGACTAGTGGTTGCTATAGTTAAGGAATGCTTAGAAGCAGGAGAAAAATGGGTGTGGTGATAAAATGACAACCTGAGGAATTGTCAGGATTAGGTACTGTAGATCTACAAAATGCTACTGAAAAAGAAAAGCAGCTGACTAAAGGGTACTCCAGCTCTCTCCCTGATCACACAAGTGCATTTGGGTGTGTAATATGACTATGAACGAGACAGAGACAGAGGCAGAGACAGAGAAGGAGATAGAATAGGTTCTTTTTTTATTATTATTATTAAATTCTTTTATTAGTACATTGTAGGTAGACAACACAATTACATTTCTCATTGGGAATTGTACCTTTACATGATGCATCTTGGTTTTTACTTTTTCCCCACTCCTAGCCCTCCCTTCACCCCCTCCACCCTTCCCTATTTACAAAGACTTTATTTCCATTTTTTCCATTTCTCATTTTTCCTTTCCCTCCTTTCCTTTCCCCAGCCCCTCCCACTACCCCTACCCCTTTGGACCTTTTCTTCCTATTTTGCATTATCAATTATTCATTGTAATCATTGGTACATTTTAGGTATACAATATAATGACATTCATCATTGGAAATTTGCACCTTTACATAGTCTCTCTTGGTTCTTATTTTTCACCCTTGCCCAGCCCTCCCTTTAGCCCCTCCATTCCTCCCTATTTACAAAGATTTTGTTCCTATTTTTCCATTTTCTCATATTAATCCCATTCCCGTCTATCCTTTCCTCTAGCCCTCCCACTTCCTTCCCCTTTGCCCCTTTTCTTCCTATTTCACTTTACCTATTATACATTTAGTCCTTATTTACACTTTCAGTTTCTCACACCAGAGAAACTATTCAGTATTTATTCATGTGTGTTCTATTTATTTCACTTAAGAGTATTGTCTCAATGGGCATCCACTTCTAATACTATCAGCAAGAATCAAAAGATTTAGATAAATAGGCACAAAATTTCTAATTCTTAGAGTAATTACAAAAGACAGCATCCTCATTTTGTACTGAGTGAAGAGAGGAGTTTGGTTTGGAGAAAATTCCCTTGAATCCTTCAAAGTTTTTATTTTCATGTTGTTTTATTTTTTGGAAAAAAATCATCATGAATCCAAAAATGGAGCCAGGTGTGGTGGCACACACTTGTAATTCCAGTACTCGGGAGGCTGAGGCAGGAGGATCACCATGAATTTGAGGTCAGCCTGCAAACCTGCCATGACAAATTGCCAGAGATTTTATTGTTAATGTAATTTTTCTCTTCACTAAGGTATTACATGTAAACCATTTTCTGTATTGTTTTATTGGCAAAAGTAACAATGAGAAAGAAATTCTTGTGTCACAGATGATTTGAATCTGTAAAATGTTATTGTTGTATTAAACTAAAAGACTTTATTCTACATCTCAGAATTGAAAATAAATGCCAATATTCCCTAACTAAATAACTAACTAGCTAAATACATAGAGAATTACATGGTGCCCAGTGAATGTATTATCATTTGACAAAAATTAGAAAGGAATAGATGCAACTGAATTCTTCACTATTCTGTTTACTATTTTTATCCTTTTACCAAGTAAATTTCCATTAAATCTAAGTGTTATGGGCTGATTTCACAGCAGGATAACCCAGAGACAGACTTTAGAAAGGGAAGAATTGTCTTTCTAAAGTGTAAAAGAATCCATGCATTTATTGATTTTCTTGTCTTTTCCTTCAAATCCTTTGAAATATGATCAAAAAACTGTCTCCATCTTATATACCACAATTTCCTTTTAATAGCTTTCTCTCTACAACATAGTCAGAGCTCTGCCTTCCTAACTAAAAAAGGAAAAGCTGTCTCAGAGGAAAAAAATAATGGCCAACCTAAGCCAACCCCATACCACCATTAAATGCATGTACCTTTGAAAGGTCAGAGAAAGGCTGGCTGGCCATTCAGCTCTCTCTGCCTTAGCTACCCTGTCCAGTCAGCCTCACAGGGTTTAGATCAAGAAGATATGGCTTCTCCTTTGCTCATCCCCTACATGCCACCTACCCAGTCCCTTTCCATTTTTATTTTCCATTTTCCTATTTCACTTACTCCCTTCCATCCCTAATGTACCCACACCATTACATTGCTTTCCACTTTCCAGGTCCAGCAGTTAGAAAAGACAATCTTTTGGGAAGAAATAGAATGTTTAGGCTCTTAAAACGTATGTTTTAACTAGTTTCTGATATTTGATTCCTAGCCACTAAACTCTTGCCAAAAGTTGTCAACCCACCTGACATGAAGAAACTTTCAGATATAAGAAATTTGCACTCTCACAAAAGCCCCTTTGAAATTATTTTCAGACAGTTCTGACAGGTACAAATAGCATTTTTATGTGCCTGGTGAAAATATGTGCCTAATACTTTCAATTCTAGTTGTTGGGGCTATTCAAGATAAGTTAATCTTTCTCTTATTTGACAGTCTGTATAATACTTGAAGACAGTAAATATCCCTACAGTATATTTTTTCCTTATGTCTACCCTAAGTCTTCTTGACCCGCTTCATTCTAAAATGTGGCTTTAATGTTCTTTTCCATACCTTTTTTTCCCTGATTTTTACATATTGGATACTTATCCACTAGACTGTATCCTTATAGGGACTTCACTCTTTGTTAAGGACTGTTTGATACAGATAAACATTGGCTCTTGCTCTTTGCTGTATGACCTTGGTAAGTAGCTCACATTCTCATAGCCATATTTTATTCATTTCTGAAATACCCTCAATGAGTAGAAATCTTACAAGGTTTTTATGTGGATTGAATGTGTTCATACACCCAAAGAATGTAAAGAGTTGCTAGAAGAGAGTGCTCAATAAATTTTAGACACAATCCTCACTGTCATCATATTATCCCTAAACAGTCTTAGAACAATTAGGGGGCCAAGTCTCCTTTTGTATTCATTTTCTTCAGTGTAGCCTGAGCACTCACTGGAATTCTCATACATAAATAATGTCGTAACACAAATCTATAAGGATTCATAAATGGACTATGTAATCACATGAGGCTTTTTAAAGAAGTGGTCTTGAAACACGTCTTAGTTACTTTTCTCATTGCTAAGACAAAATACCAACACTCAAAGCTAAAGGAGCAAAAGTTTATTTGGCTCCCAGTTTGTAGAGGTTTCAGTCAATAATCATCTGGCTCCAAGGCAAAGTGGTGTGGCAGAGGGGCATCAAAGAGGAGAAACAGTTCATGTTGGGCAGAAGATAGCAAAGCAACAAGGATGACCACAGTTCTTTGCATCTTTATGTCTTATCCAGGCTACTTAGGGCAGGTAGCCTTAGCACCCTTGATCCTAGCATCACACCATGAATCAATTCTAGCATCACACACTCTAGATCCAGCCACCCCTGAAAACCTCCACCTGGGACCACATGAAGCTTTAAAGGGACATCTAGGAAGAAGCCTTAACAAAGCATATATTAAAGGACTAGAAAAATTACATCTGGACAGTGAGTTGCCAGGACGTCTTTACCAGGTGTGTGCTCGTAGAGTAGTATTCTGTCCTGCACACTTGGAGCAAAAAAAAGGACAAATAAGTGAATAGAGAAAGATAGTTTGGAAAGTCTGATATTAAGTAATACAATTATGGAATTCTGATACAGTGAGAGTTATAGGTACAGCATGATTTGTGATTATCCTGGGTATCAGACACAGTGAGGCAAAATTGAATATTGTTGAATGGTAGTAATGACTAACACACTGGCTCTGGAGTTTTCAAGTTTTTAACTAGTAAAGGAACTTCTTTGTTTAACTTGGATTTTTTTAGTTCTTATCACTGAAAAAGCATGCGTGACCTTGTAGCAATGTTAACAAAAAAACATAGATTTAACACCAAACAAAATTTGATTAAACTCTTTACCTGTTGTTTAAGAAGTAGATTATAAAATCCCCTCAATCTCTTCATATTTTCCAATTTAAAAAGTATGAAGAGAAAATTTTGAAAAAGTCAATAGTTCCAAGTGAAAGAATATATGACCTTTTTTGTTTGCTAAGGAGGAGACATAATTGTGAGAGATGGAAAGTACAATACAGAAAATTATTTTTACTGTTCAGTTTAATGTTGGCAGACCTCTTATATTCAGCTGACTTTTAAAAAAGCAGGACTATAGAAATTATTATATAATGGCCCTACTGTGTTATCTACCACTAAGTGCACTAAAATTAAAAATTAAAACTTGAAATTATTGAAGCAGTTCTTTAGTCTATAGTGGAATATATATATATATATATATATATATATATATATATATATATAAAATACAGTTTTACTTGTAGTTCCATTTCTATAAAAGTATTATATGATCATAAGTGTGGTCCTACTGCAGGTTATATGCAATGTGATTCCAAAGAGCATGGACACTATCCTTCGGACAATTTTGCCTAGGGTAAATCTAAATGAACTCATTAAATCTTCCCTGGTTCAATAGTTGAGGAAATTTTTCCCAGACTTTGGCAATAGCTACCATAGATTAAGCTACTAAATCCTCACCTGAATATGAAAGTTGAATCTTCAACCAGCATTACCCAACCATGCCCTGAAAAGAGAGTTTTGGGTTAAATTATAAAGTACAAAGAGCTCTGGCAAGGAGGAAATGCACCTAGAAACCTGGAAACAAGAATTCTGTTTGTGGATAGCACCTGCTCTCTATTTTCTGCAATGGAGAAAGATGAGTATAGTCATGAATGACTTTAAAATACAAAACACAACCAGGAGACTTCATCATCATTCCATTAGGGTTCTCGATAGGTTCACCCTGACTTTGCCTAATATCTTAATGTGGAGGAGGGAGGATGAGCCCTGTTGGTGAGATCATCATGCCACAAATCACTATTATTTACAGATGTGGCAAGCTGTCCCTCACCACCCTGCTAGCTATATCTCTCAGCTTCACTTCCTCAGACACAATATTATTAGGAATGACATCTTGGCATAGAAAATGACTATTCTCTAGTACTACAATGACATTTCTGAAAGTACTGTCTAAGAAATTCTCTGAAATTGTGTTTTGAGTGGCTGGGCCAGTGACTAAAGAATAAAAGAAATGCAAGAAAATATTTTATTGTATAAGTGAAATTCATCAACACTAGAAATCTGAATTTGAATTGGATAACACTTTACTTATTGGGAAATAAGAGTAAGATATGAAGGAAGCGGTTTCATCTCATTTTCTAGCCTTTAGAACAAAAAGGCTATAAACAAGCTGTGCTTAGTCAGTTTTAAAGAAAAATGGCATAATATAATGACTATCTAATGACCACCTACAACACAGTTATCAGAATCATATCAAGCATCATAACCTTTAAAAAGGCAACTTTATCACTATATGTACATATATATAATATTTTACTTAATTTAGCAATCATCAATAAAATAGTTTATCAAGGAACTGGTATAATTTTAGGATACTTTGCAGATAAACCAGAAGGGTTAGCTGCAGATAAATTTAGGGAAGGAAATGTGGCCTTTGCATTTTAGACATTGATACTTTCAAATTGACTTACATGAAGCAATTAAGTACTGTAGTCCGTGATGAGTTTGTACCAAAAAACGTCATTAATATACCCCTTTCACATTTGCCTGACACTTCATCATCCTCTAATAACACTGGATTTAATTATTTAGATTCAATTTGATTGATGTTAAAATTTAAAATCTAATGGAATATTATCAATTTAAATAAATCATAATGCTTTACTATTAATGAAGATTCAAAGGTCAAATAATAAAATTTAAATATTAATGATGAATAAAATCTATGATCTATTGAATTTCTTAATACAATGACTATACTTTCTCATTAAACAATACCCAGATCTACCACCTACTGGAAACTCTCCACTTTATTCTCATTTCTTTCACTGTCAACAGTGAACATCTAACAGCATCCAAAGTGATTGTATGCATTTTATTTTGAGCTGAAAAGAGCTTCAAAGACTCATTCTACTTCCTATCTATCTACATTCTCAGAACAATGTATTCATGAGCCAAAGCCATCTAGGTTTTCTCCCATCTTGTCTTCTAAGATTTTTATAATTTTACATTTTGCATATAATATCATCGAATCCATTTTGAATTAATTTTTGTGAGGAGTGTAAACTCTGTACAAACTTCCTTTTTGGGGGGCTTTGTCAAAGATCAGTTGAGTAAATATGTGAGTTCATTTTTGAACATTCTGTTGAGTTCCTCTGATTTGTTTGTCAGTCTTTTTACCAAAACCGTACCATTTGATTACTGTAGCTTTTCAGCGAATCTTTTTTTTTTTTGCTATTCATTTAACGTATTTTAGGGTTTGAACATGAACACTGTGGAATTAGGCAACCTGAGTTCAAAGTATAACTTGATGATTTAAGCAGCTGTTTAACACATTCTTAAAATTTCAATGTACTTCCAATTTATTTCCTTCTTTACTTATTTTTGAAAGTCCTTGATTGTTATTGCTTTTATGTACACAAATAGTGCTTTCGAGATTTTCACAATTAGTCATACAGTAATTTCTGCTGCATTTTATTGCAAAAATGGCTGTATAATTGTAGGCAAGAAGTTTATCCTCTGTGATACTTTTTTCTTTTTGTGTTAAATTCTTTTATTGGTACATTGTAGGTATACAACACAATTACATTTCTCATTGGGAATTGTACCTTTACATAAGGCATCTTGGTTCTTATTTTTTCCCCATTCCTAGCCCTCCCTTCACCCCCTCCACCCTTCCCTATTTATAAAGACTTTATTTCCATTTTTTCCATTTCTCAGCATTTTTCCTTTCCCTTCTTTCCTTTCCCCTGTGCCTCCCACTACCCCTACCCCTTTGGACCTTTTCTTCTTATTTTACATTATTGATTATTCATTCTAACCATTGGTACATTTTAGGTATACAATATATTGACATTCATCATTGGAAATTTGCACCTTTGCATAGCTGGTGGGAGTGTACACTGGTGCAAGCACTGTGGAAATCAGTATGGAGATACCTCAAAGAACTAGGACTGGAAGTCTCATTTGACCCCACTATTCCACTGCTGGGGATCTTCCCCAAAGAATTAAAAGAATCATATCACAGTGATATATGTGCACCCATGTTCATAGCAGCACAGTTTTTAATAGCTAAAACTTGGAAACAGCCCAAATGCCCATCAACTGGAGACTGGATAAAGAAAATGTGGGTTTTTTATAAAATGGAGTACTACTCAGTCATAAAAAATGAGAAATTAGAGACATTTATAGATAAGTGGATGCACATTGAGGCAATACTCTTAAGTGAAATAAGTAGAACACACGTGTAAATACTGACTAGTTTCTCTGGTGTGAGAAACTGAAAGTGTAAATAAGGACTAAATGTATAATAGGTAATGTGAAATAGGAAGAAAAGGGGCAAAGGGGAAGGAAGTGGGAGGGCTCGGGGAAAGGATAGAAGGGAATGGGATTAATATGAGAAAATGGAAAAATAAGAACAAAATCTTTGTAAATAGGGAGGACTGGAGGTGTTGAAGGGAGGGCTGGGCAAGGGTGAAAAATAAGAACCAAGAGAGACTATGTAAAGGTGCAAATTTTCAGTGAATCTTAATGTTCAGTAGATATCATGCAAACTTTATAATCAGTTTCCCATATCTATGGAATAATTGGCTGCTGTTTTGAGTTAAGCTGAGTTGAATCTGTAGATCAACTTGGAAAGAAATTGCATTTTACAATATTATTTCTTCCTATCAATGAATACCATTTATTTGAGTTCATTTATCAGAGTTTTATAACTTTATGTACATATTTGTTTATGAAATAAAATTATAAAAAATGAAAAACACTGTTGCTATTAGTATTTTGAAAAAATTGTACATTCAATCAACTAATAAAAATTAAAACGAATTTTAAAATTTTATTTATTCACCTTTTGACGTTTTTCCTTTCTTTAAGTAGATCTGTTTCTGACCTATAATACTTTTTTTCTCTCTAAATAAATTTTAAAACATTTCCTACAAGAAAGTCTACAGAAAACAAGTTCTTTCATTTTCTCTTGTCTAAAAAAGTCTTTATTTGTCTTCACTTTTGAAAGATAATTACCAGGCTATATAACTTTAGGCTACTGGGTATTTCTCTCAACACTTTGACTGTTGCATTGAAATATCTTTTTTCTTATTTTCTTTCTTTCTTCCTTTCTTTCTCTCTCTCTTTTCTTCTTTCTTTCCTTTCTTTCTAGCTATTTATGCAAATTCAGGCACTCAGAAAAAGAATATGGACTCTTGACCATATATGAGATCTTTACAGCAACTTCCTTTTTTGTTTTTATGTACTTATTAGTACATATTTGCTATAGATAATAAACATTACATAACACATAGAAATTCATTTTTGTACCTTTCCCCTTTGCTCCCTCCAGCCTTCTTTATGTCTCCATTTACAAAAGCTCTTTTCCATTTTTTCCTTCTCTTTTTCTTTAAATCCTTTTTTCCTTCCTTTCTTCCTCTTCTCCATCTTTGATTTCCCTTCCCATTTGAGCAAGTTCTTCCTACTTGCTAATATCCTCCATTTTACTTCTTATTTATGCTTCGGGTATGTCACACAAGAGAAATAATGTGATATTTAAAAGTGTTTGACTGACTTATTTCAGTTAAGATTATGGCCTCCAAACATGTCTTTCCTGCAGCTCCCCTGCCTTTCTGCACCCAAGTTTTGACCTTGACTCACTTAGATTTGAAATGGACCCCATCTGTTCCTGCACCACTGATGGCTCCTGCACCTGCACTGGCTCCTACAGATGCCCAAACTTCAAATGTCCCCCTGCTAGAAGATCTGTGCTCCCGCTGCCCCATGGGCTGTGCCAAGTATGCCCAGGCCTGTGTCTGCAAAGGGACATCAGACAAATACAGTGGCTGTGCTGATGTGGAGAGACCCTGCTTCCAAGTGTACACGGGGTAATGCTACAAAGCTGCATTTTCTTTCATACAACCCTGTCCATTTGACAAGATTCTTTTTATATAAAGTATGTGGATAATAAAACTTGGTGACTTAAAAAAAAAGATTATGGTCTCCAGGTGGTTACTCTTGTATGACTAGATCTCAGTCTTATAGTGAAAATATCCCCCTAAAGACTGCGTTCTTCACAAATCTTCCTCAGTTGTATTTGCTTCCTTCCTGGATGGAACAAGATGGCAAGAGTGGGCTGGTGTCAGTTAATTCTTTTCTCATAGGTGAAGGCTACCCTTGAGTAGAGATGAGTAGTTTTCTTTCTTCAGGTCAGTTAGACTCATAATAATCCAAGATAGGTTCTGGCTATCTAGTTTCTTTTGAGGGCCCACATTATTAAGAAGATCAGGGCTGGGCATTTAGGTCAGTGGTGCCTCCACCTGCCTCACAAGTGCAAGGACCTGATTTCAATCCTCGGTACCAAAAAAAAATAAAAATAAAAATGTTCTGACAGATTTTTAGCACTAGCCCATTTCACAGTGGAGATGGTCTGCAACTTACAATAGTTTGACTTACAATTTTTGACATTATGAATACAAACTTGATGTATATTTAGTGGAAACCATACTTTGAATTCTGAATGTTGCTGTTTTCTTGCTCTGCCAAAATGCACTATGATATTCTCATGACCCTGAACAAGGGCAGTGGGCCACAGCTCCCAGGAAGCCATGTGTTCACAAGGGTGAACAGCATTCTGCAGTGCACTGGGTTGCTAAGTTATAATGTTCACAAGGTCAGGTGTGTTAAATGTTCTTCCAACTTAACATATTTTCAATATAAAGTGAATTGGTTGGGACAGAATCTTTCATAAATTGAGCAACTACAGTTCCTTGTTGGGAAAACGAGTGCATTTTCTTTGATGATTACTGTGGGTATTTGCTCAAGCTCCTGGAGGTAAATGACATAATACTGTGCCCTTTCTGAGTGGGTTCCCCTATATTTTTTTTAACTCACAGAGTCTATCCTGAGTCTCCACAGAATCATATTTCAGGTTATCCTTCCCTAGTATGGGTTATAGATATAATTTCTGGTTATGAGTTCCTGTTCAGGTAAGCTATGACTCTATATTTCTCTGTCTGTCTCTCTTGTCATATGGGCAGCTGTTTGCCCTGTGTCATTACCTCCAACACTCCCCAGCCTGGTAGTAGTAGTAGTAGTAGTAGTAGTATTAGTAGTAGTACTTTGAGACAAGGTTTTGCAACTTCCTCAGGGAAGAGTCAAGCTTATAGTCATGCCTCAATCTCCCAAGTGCTGGGATGGACCTCATGTCACTCGTTTTTTTACTTACATTCTTTTATTGGTACGTTTTAGGTATACAATACATTTACATTCATCATTGGGATCTTGTACCTGTACATGATGTATCTTGGTTCTTACTTTTTTCCCCTTCCCCTGCCCTCCCTTTACCCCCTCCACCCTTCCCTATTTACAAAGACTTTGTTTCCATTTTTTTCCTTTTCTCATAAGACCTTATGTCTCTTAGGGAACATCCTGGAAAGATGAGGAAAGAGGGCCCTGAGTTTGAACTCAGGCCCAGCCTGGGCTGCTTAGTGATACTCTGTCTCAAAATACAAATTTTAAAAAGGGCTGAGGATGTAACTTAGTGTAAAGGCCCTGGATTCAATTTCTGGTACAAAATAAAACAAACAAACAAACAAATAAGGAAGGATTTAATGTTTTGATTTATTCAGTTTTTTACTTGTTAAAATGAAATGACGACTTTCTAGGATTTCTAAGCTCTTTACATGAGAAGCCACCAGTAGTTTTTTTTTTCTCTAACTGTAGTTTTATATTCTCCTAGTTGTTCTTATTATCAGCAATGCTGTAATCAACAATACTGAGTAAAAATCTTCACGTAAATGTTTTAGCTTCTAATGGATGAATTCCAGGAGTTGCTGAGTTAATACGGTTTGCAGATTAAGAAACTTTTATAGATAGTTGAAACTATACTTGAAACTTCACAAATTTATATTGCAACAAACAGTATGTGAAAAATACTTAAAGTACGCCAAAAATGATTTTCAAAAATTTCTCTTTTTTTGTCAATCTAGTGTTCTAAGTCACTTCCTTGTCACTGGGACCCACCACACAAATTAAAAAAGGACAATTTTATTTTGGCTCAAGGTTTCAGTCTATGGTTGGCTGGCTCCAAGGCAGAAGTGACATGGTGGGAGGGAATGGTGGGAGAAACCTATTCCATCTGTGGCAGCCAGGAAGCAGAGAGGAGCTGGTTAGGACAAGAATGCAGTACACCTTTCCAAGTCACCCCCCACTTCTGACCAGGCCCCACCTCCTAAAAAAAGCCAGCTAAACCACCCCCAAGGGCCAATCACCTTCCAAACACAAAAGATATTTGGAGGACATTTTAGATCTAAACCATAACACTAGTAAAGACAAAAAATTTATTGAATTAATTTATGCTTTGTAATTCAGGAAATTTAAGCACCTTTTGACGTGTAATTTTCCTATTTCTTTTTCTGTAAATTTTTCTATGTTCCTTAGATATTTTCATTTTGTAACTAAAACTGCATCGAGAAAAGTAAAAGATATACCTTAACAAATATATTAATATGGTTCCAAGTTTTAAAAAAACAAATTAATGGCAATATCTTTCAGTATATCCTTTTAAGCAAAAAAAATGATAAAGTTAATGTTTCTTCCCTTCTCCTTTAGGTTTTACACTCTTTTTTTCTCCCTCCACAAATATTTCTCACACACAAACATTTGAGTGCATATTTTTCTGTTTATAAATTTCTCTTTATATATCTCCTACTGTTTATGCTTTATTTACACAAATATTTTCTTTTCTTTTTTATTTATTTATTTTTTTCAGTATGAGGGAATTGAACTCAGGACCTTGCATTTGCAAGGCAGGCACAGAGCTACTGAGCTAAATCCCTGGCCCTACACAAATGTTTTCATGGTGTATTTATTTCTCTTTAACTTGAGATTTTATCCAACTTTATTATCATTTAATACACAATCAAACTTTCAATTGTAACTTGTTCTTCAAGTGTTCCACAAGATGAGCAAACATTTCTAAGAAATTTTAACCTGATGAAGTACTGTCTTGCAATGTAAATAATACATCACACAGGGCATCACATGATCACAACTGGTTCCCCACCCCCTCTCTGGCTACTTTGATATACAAGTGCTTTGGATTGGAAGCAGAAGAAATTATTCTCACAAACCAAGGTTTTACTATATTCTTAAAGTGATCAATGTTGAGACGATACATCTAGTTCATGTATTTCAATTTGCATTTAATCATGAGTACATCTCATTTTTTTTCATTTATTTCTTGACAAATTGACACTTGTGGGATATTTTTGGTGTCTTTTTATGAGTAAATAAACATTTCAATATATATTTCCTTGAAAGCTTTTTGAGTGACTCTATGGGGCAGTGTTTCTTAATTTTAATGTGTATGTAAATCACTGGGAATTATGGTTAAACTTCTGGATTCTGATTCATAGGTCAATGGGTAGAGAATGAGAGGTTGTATTTCTTTCCTTTTAAAAAATTGTATCATTTTAAAAATAATTTTATTGTATATTGTGAACTATAGCTGTATGTATTTATGGGTACTAATGTTTTGATTTTTCTAACAAACTTCCAAGTGATGCTGTATGCTATTACTGGTCTAAAGACCTCAATTCATGTTGCAAAGGCAATTCATGCAAAGGCATGAAACTAGAGAAAGGATTGCTGACTATAGCATGTGTGTGTTTTAAGTTTTATCAAATAGTCATCAAATGACCTTCAGAGAGTTTGAAATAATGGTAAGTGCTAGAAGTTGTCCAAGGACATACCCCTCACTCTCATCAACTCTTAACATTGTGATACTGCTTTGCTTCAAGGATTTTCCTTCAATTAATAACACTTATTCTGGAAATCTCCATCAATTTTAACTTTTTACTAGATTTTACTTTTGTCTTTTTCTTGATCAAATCATATATTGCTGGAAATTAAGCAGCTTTCTCTAAAAAATAAAAAAATCTCTTGATAATGCTTGATGGTTTAGCAGTAGTTCTATTCAAATCAGTCTCTTTAGACGCTCAGCACTCACACTTGTTCATCTGCTCCAAAGAGGAGCCAATTCCTCCTCCCTTGAGTTGTGTGGTCCTGTAATATTAGCATGAGTAATAACAGAAAAAGCACATTACTCGTTTGAGATAACTGTCATCTGGCTGATGTCAATTTCAAGACGACATTGCCTTTAGGTCACATCGTGAATTCAAATATATTTAAAATGGAAGAAGATGCATTTTGTAATTGATGGATTACGGTAAAAAGAAAATTATCACAACACTATGGAACAAATATTTTTTTCTGTCTTTCTACTGTGGTCTCTTATTATATCCCAGGATTTATGCATGCTCAGGTCTTCCTTGCAAGTGCTACCCTTCCCCATTGACCTACGCTTCCGGTCCTGCCTCAGCACCACAGTGTATTACCTGTCAGGTTATCTGTCTTGATAACTAAGTGGGTGCAGCCCTATAACCGTCTTATTCCTTCTTTCTTATTCTGTGCTTTATTTATTATCTTTTCCTCTTTAGGTCTTTATTAATCTACTTGAATTTTAAATTGTGCTAATTGATTTTTCCATGAAAACCACATTGCACATGTTCCTTTAGCATTTGGAAATAAGAATTTATGACTTCAGGTTTTTCAGGAGATATTTTTAAATATTAATTGCATGTATATAAGCATGAATATTCTATTTAGATTTTGTCGCTTGAGAATCATTTTCATTTTCTTCATTTTTTTGAGAGAGGATCTTACTATGTAGTTCAGGCTGGCCTTGGCCTTGAACTCACTGTGTATCTGTGGTTGGTGTCTGACTCTCTGAGGTCCTCCGGCCTCACCCTCCTGAGTGTAGGGGTCACAGGCATG